>CM023449.1:213202314-213363854 GCA_013339765.2 Haemaphysalis longicornis
GCGCACGCTAACTGTACGTTGCCACTATAACCCTATGCTCGGGATCTAGGTTGAAGCCTTCGCACAGGGTTAACCCTCGCCGCCTGGGGAAAACGGAGAAATGAAGAAAAGAGAAGATGACAGGACAGGGTTAGGAAGGACAATAGGAAAGCAAAAGAATGGAGAGGAGGACAGGAAAAGGCGACTGGCTGATTTCCCCCAGGTCGGGTCAGCCTGGGGGCACCGTCTACGGGAAGCGGGGGCCGAAGTGGTGTGTTGCCTCTGCCAGGGGGCCATAAAGGTCCAAAACAACCCTGGCTTTGGCTCAACCACCAGGATGCCCTTTTCCCCGGACACGGCAAAGCCACGCACAGCCAAGGGCGTGGGTGGGTCCAACCCACATGGGCTCGGGGTCCAAGAGTGAAGATTCAAGGTGAAAGGTCATGGTATAGAGCGTTCCGTGGGTTGCACTATACGGACGCGCAGAAAGAATGGTCGCTGAACGAATAAGCAGTAAGAGGGCAAAGAACAAAAAGAGCTCAGCGGTAATAGAAAACGAACCGAAAGTGACAGACAATGGATTTCAGTTGCAGGAACAACTGAAAGTGCGAGGAGCAGTTGGAGGATATTCGTCGAAATATAACCTACAGAAAAGCGAAGAAAAGGGCGTTTATGGTGGCGCAACGGCGATGAAAGCTACGCCCCTGTGAACACGGGGGCCGCTCGCTCGCTGGAACGGCCGGAATCGCCTCAGTGGAATTCCAAATTCGCCGCTGGCGCCGGTATTCAGCGTTTATGAAGTCGGGAAATTGTTGACGCAGTTGGGATTCTCGTTTTGTGTTTCAGAAACAGAACAGTGGAAGCCCTCTTACTGATTCGTTGTTTTCTTATTTTTAGTTTTGCTTTAGTTTTGCTTTCTCGTTCGATACGGATTTCTTATGCACAGGTTGTCGAGAGTGCTTGTTGCGTGGCGGCGAGTTTGTGATTCGCTCCCACCGCGTCTACCATTTTGAGTTAGCTTCTGCGCTGCATTATAGCAGACAGCAGCTATGGGATGATATCCGCCGCGGTGGCTCAGTGGCTAAAGCGTTGTGCTGCTGAGCTCAAGGACGCGGGTTGGATTCCCGGCAGCGGCAGCCGCTTTTCTGCAGAGGCGAAGAGCGAAAACGCCCGTGTGTTCGAGATTTCGGCGCACGTTCAATAAAGCCCCCAGGTGGTCAAAATTAATCCGGAGCGCTCCACTACGGCGCGCCTCATCTCTTGTGTAGCACCGGCGCATTAAAAAAAGTTATGTGATGTTCCTGAACGCGTTCACGACTTGCCTTTTGCTTATGTTCCTTTACTGTGTTCGGCATGGCCGACGCAGGACGGGCATGTACGCGCCAAACTTCGCCGAAAGGAATCAACGTCCTTTGAGCGTGGATGACGAGCGGTACTCTAAACAAAAGTGGTAAGAGGACTTGTTGTAGAGCCTACTGCATCTCTCGTTTGCCGTTAGCGGAGAACAGTTCCCACATACGTTGTTCTCGCTACGATATATTACACTGATCGGTCTACTCCCGGCTGCAGACAGAATCCGGGATAATGTCCAAACGATTCCCGTAAGCGCTGCTGGTGTGGTTTGGTTGGGCCGCATCGTTAATTGTGGGTGACATCGCAAAATCAACTCGTTAAACCACTTCCTTTTTGTGTTCCGCCACATCGACACAGAAACAACCGACTACGAGAACAGGGATGCCACCGTAACAACCGTCTCAGGATAGTCTGAGTAGCGCTTTCTCAAACAGGCCAGAAAACCAAACAACAACTTTGTTTATTCGAAAAATAGCTTTTTGGTAACTTACCCCCCCCTACTAAGCACCCTACTAGGACAGCAAAGACCGTTTGTAACCGATGGACGGAAAGAGTTACCCTAAAACAAAATCTTCAATCTTTTGCCCTACAGCGACGCGCAATTATGGGCCAGCATTCTCATCACGTGGGTGAGAAGTAATAATTTATCAGCGAATTACTGCACTTTAGCATTCAAGTGATACGATCAGTCAGAACATGGGGCACCACTGCAATGCCCAGTCATGTTTTTTTTTTGGCAGTGGCTCGTTCGGCGGCCGACAATCACACAAACAAGATTCTTTGTTTGATTTGCACAATTTGCACTTTCTACACTGTACAACCCTACCTGTCCCGTGATCCAGCCACTCGGCGTAAGTTAAAAGAATTCTTCAACAAAAGGTTCATATCGGCAAAATATTTCTTAGCAAGTAAATGTGGTACCCTACATGATATTTGTGAACTGTGTACAGGAAAAATAAAACATTGGGGATGTTTGAACTGAAACGCAAACGCTTGAAGTGATACTAACACTGCTTGTTTTATGAAAAATATACGTGGGTGTTATTTTTGAGACCACAAAACATATTTGGGGCAGCTTCGCCCTATTGACGCGGCGACTGAGCGAACAGGGAATCCGGCGGCAACACACAACTTATTCTTGGTTCAGCTTTGTTTATGCGTGGTTAGGCTTCGTAACTCGGTAAAGTTTTCTGCGTGGTTATGCTTTGAGACTCGGTCAAGTTTTCTGCGTCGTGTCGTCGTTAGCCCCCCCCCCCCCTTCCCCCCCCCCCCCCCCCCCCAAAGAGCAATGAACACTGGGTCATTAAATTATGTACAATGTACGCGTGCCCACCGTCCTTGAGGTGACGCTCCAAGAGGAGCGGAGCGCGCAGCGGGATGAACTCTTCCTCATTATTATCAACTCGTTCAGTGGCCACCGTTCAGCTAGTGTGGTCTGGCGTGTGGGATGCTAATTCAAAAGTTAATTACCGTTATCGCTCCTCAGCTTTTGGTTTCTTTCATTTTGGCATTAATTGTTCTCTTTGCACCGTCAAAACTCCACCACTCGTCACAACAATCGATAAAGCGAGCCACCCCGCACCGCGTTTCCGTAGCCGTGCTTGTACCAGTCGTATCACACCTCTGACAGGTGGCGACACGAGTCCCACGCGAACTCAGTGAGTCAAGGCTACGGTTGAGTAGTGCCACCCCGCGCAATGACGTCATTTCTCGACGAGGTTTCCTGCGCACGTTGGCCCAACCAGCAGCTTAAACAGCATTCGTCGTTTAACCGTAAGAAACGCGTTAACAGCTGTATTGTAACCGAAAATATAAGAAAGGTTCTCGCTCAAGCCTCGAAACTCGTGGCTCGCGCCAAGCCAAACAGTAAGAAATGGTCCCTATAAGTATCGCCCCAGCAGTACGAACGCGGGAAAACTAAATTGAATTCAGCTAATCTCAAGTGCATTTATAACTGGAGGACCAAGACAGGGGAAAACATCGTGAGAGGAGGGCAAAAGGAGAGAAGAGGCAGTTACGTGAAACAGGCTGCAGGAGACTTTGGACAACATTTTCAGATAGCGAGCAGATGTTCCGTCTCCTCCTCTTGAAATGCTGGACCAGAGCAAACGAAGAACGTCAAATAGAACACAATACCACGTTAGTCACTAGAATTATTGCTTATCCTTTTTCGACCTAATTAATGCCATGTAATGGCAGTGGTCATATTTTACATAATGTCCGTGCATAAATTTCACTGTCGCAAAAAGCGTGCAATCCAATCAGTCATTCGGAAGGCCTATGGAACTAGCAGGTGTTGCGGAAAGCTACCGATGCAGTGCGTGATGTAACTTTGCTTCGGTCGTACCGCTCTGCATGATGCAACTTTGCGATAGAAAGAGAGAAAGGAGCAACGCCAGCCAGACAGAAAGAAGCCTTTCTAGGTGGCTCGTTAGGAAGGGAACGAGAGGAGCAGATGACCAGTGCGGGGGGTGGAGGAGGCTGGGGGGGGGGGGGGGGGGGGGCAGTAGTGCAGTAGCACTGTGAACCCTGAAATTTCGCGCTGGGCGGGCGCGGAAAGCGCGAGGAAGTCCTGCAGTCTCCCCTATTTTCTCCCACAATCGAACCCCGCAACCGCCATAGCAGCACCGGCCCGATAAGGAAGCCACTCAAGGGATGCACGTTTCGTTATATTAAACTATAGGTGAGCTGCTACACACATTACATTTCAGCCCGTTGCGTTAACACCCGCACGGAAACAGGTGGCAAGCTTAGTTACTGATATTAAATTGTGTAGTCGCATATAAATAAATAATTTGGGTTTCATATCTAGGATGCGGCGCTTGAAAGACGACTGGAAAACAGTAGAGCAGTGGCCGCAGCAGTCCTAATGCTGGCATGGCATGTTCCGGCGCTGTAGAATGTACGGGTGAAATAATGGTAGCATCGATGTGATCTGCTGTTTTTGTGAAGGTAGATACGTCCGCCCTTAGTGGAACCATTTAATAATGCCTCTGCCTTGCTTCCTTGTACCCCCAGTTGTTCGTTGATCCCCAAGAAAAAGAAGCTGTTTCCTCCAGTTAGACCCACTGCGAGACACAATAATCGATTCTCAGTGTTCGATTCCCTGTACCATCGCCCTTCCTGGACGCTGTGCTGGATGTCAACGCCCAGCGTCAGCAAGTGCGTGAATACCTCATTATGTGCTTGCGGTAGATTTTTGCGTGGTGTTCGAAATTCTTGTAGAAGATATATTTTCTGCGCTGATCGTTGCCACGGTGCGCGTGATGCCTGTGGTGCGCTGTAATTGTGGGCAGAGTTCTTTGTGGCGTAAGACAGAAAATATGTAATACGGTCGTAAACCTAAGCATACGGCTTCAAGGGCTGGAAACTTCTGGTTTGCCCGGCCCGAGAGAGATTTTGGTCTTTTATGCCGTTAATCAAGGCGTTTGCTAATACTTGGCTGTTCGCTTGATATTAAGTTTTTTTCGCTGCATTGACGAAATATAAATGTGATTTCTTGCCGGGAAACTTGTAGACGCTGCTTCCATTTCAGCGTGTCTCGGCTGGTCTCCCATCATCGCCCTTTGGAAACTGTTTTGGTGTGGAGGAAAATTTTGCGATTGTTAAACAGATGATGTCTAAAACAATGCTAGATATGCATATTACTTGGATAATGCAAGTTTACAGCTACTTAAAACCTCACCGCAATCGTCCCTAACTTTCTTAATGACCCACATTTTAGCGCATTAAGTAAACAATCTCTAGCCTTTGCACTTGATTTAACTAGTGGAGTCCATTGACGTAACTCTGCGCGTGAATGAATGCAAGTGGTTGATTGCTAGAACAAAGTAATTAATATACTTTTGAATACTAGTGAATGTGGGTGAAGATTGAATACGAGTACTCGTGAGTGCAAATTGGGAATGAGCACGATAGATTGAAAATGAGTTGACTGCCAATAATTACAGACTGAGTACAAATACTCATGAGTACAGCTTGAGTACAAGAAAACATAAGTACAGATTGAGTATGAGTACGAGTGAGTGCAGAGGAGTTGAGTTCGAGTGAGTACAGATTGAGTACGAATACTCATGAGTACAAATAGAACACGAGTACTTGTGAGTAGAGATTGAGTAAGAGTACGAGTGAGTACAGATGAGTTGACTGCGAGTGACTACAAATCGAGTACAAGTGCTCGCTCGCACATGTGTGTTTGATTACAGGTGAGTACAATTAAAAATGTGTTTGGCATGATTCAGTGCGAGTGAGTTTGAGTACCGACGACCTTTCTGACTCTGAGTTGGAGTGAGCACAGCCTGAAGAAAAAATTAGGATTGAGTTTGAGTGAGTTCTTTCGGTTTTGAGGACCTATCATACACAGATTTGCTGAAAGAGCAGCCCAAACGTAGGAAGAACTATTTTGCTGTTTACAGACGCAAGAACCCCAATTATGTGTTGACATGCCGTTTTAGTACTTTAAGCACTATTGTCACGGTTCACTAGTCAATATTTTGACAAGCGTCGAAAATTGTAGACATACTTGAAGTAAAGGATAGGTGCGTATCTGTGATTACCAGGGTTCTTTTATTAAACCATAGACCTTAGATCAGTTCGTAGGTACTACGAATATGCTGCTGAGAGTACCTAAATTTTGAGAAAGCATTGTCATACACGTTTTCCGTGTTTTATTTTCATGAGGCTGCACGAGCTCATTTACATTTCGACATGTCTCTATTTGCACATTCAGAACACCCGTGTCTTTGCCTCCTGCTGTCTTTTGTTTTCACAGATCCCAAAACTCTTATGTTTTCGTTTTTAACTCTTTTCTCTCCACCCCTTTGCAGTACCGGTCAAGAAATTCTCCTTACGCTACACCCAACGTAGGAGTCTACGGCGCCACCCGCTGAAGCGGCACCTGCGGACCGTCACACAGGCCCACGTAGGCGCTCCTGCCGACGGCAGTTTGAACGTGTTGAGTTCGAGTGACAGCACCAGTGTACACTCTTAGGCAAACGGGGGAAAAATAGGGACCTAAATAAGTCCGTTAGTATTCGCGGGCAACCGTTTATCTTCAAGTGTAGTAACTGTGGCTGAGTGTGTGGCGTGCGCACAAATGCGGACTAAATGTTCGTCCCCGCCGATCTACTAGAAGTAACGAGAAGCCGAAACGCATGCATTTCGTCTCTTTGCTGCGTCGTTAATCCCCTGCAATGGCGTTGTCGTGGCCATTTCGCTCATATGTCTGTGGACAGTTTTAGATTTCCAAAACACAAGTTACTGAAGTCAGTCGGTCTTTCACATAGTGGTACAAGAGAAAATATCGAGGCTACTGATAAGACAATCACCTAGGGAGTGGCGGTTAGTGGCAAGGAGGGCGAAGCGTGATAGACAAACGCTTCTAGGTGAGGTTATCTTAATATGCTGTGTTGCATACGATTCGCGCGAGGTAATAACAGCCTATGAAAGATTTCAAGCGCGTCAACAATAAGAAAAATTTAAGTGAGAATAGCAAACGTTGATTCCCAAGGGTAATGAATATGTATATGTTTAACAGGCGAGAAAAACGCATTAGTTTTTCTCGTCTTTAGTACCACAGCAGAAAGCTGTGTTGAGACTGACTGTGAGCCTGCGTTGCTGGCCCTAATAAGTTACGGTGTATATGTGCACTCTTTACGCCTGTAACCTTAAAATCAAAGCAGCAAATGTTGACAATGTATCGGCACCACATGTGTATTGTCACTGTATTTATTGTCACCATTTTGTTAATGTACCGCCACCCAGACTTCACCGTTGCTTTTTACGTCACTAAAAATGGAGATTGACTGATTAAATCTCAATTAATAATAATATTGGTAATACCATTAGTAAGAACAGCGAGGGTGTATGAACGTTTATTTGGAGCAAGTGCTGATATTGGGGCGCCCGCCCGGCGAGTGCCTTCTAGTAGAGGTAGCCTTGGGCTTCTCTGGCCGACCTGGTCCTACCAACCGACGCTAGGATGTAAGGTCGAAGCTTTTCAATCGGGCCCGCCCAGTGCTCGTAGTTTGCGTAGGGATTATAGGTTAGAGATGGTGTGTGTTTGCACTCCCAAGCCATGTGGTAGAATGTGCAGGGCAGTAGCGGAATTTGCAGGAGGAGGGACACAGCATGTGCAGTCTACGTTCCCTAGCAAGAAACCAATACCCGGTGCAATGCCGCTGTGGCCGATGTGTTTAAACTTCGATTGGCGCTTCACTAATTCTCCCGCCATGTTCTGTATTAGCGGAACACTCCAGGAGTACCGAATGGGACAAGAGGGAAAAGTAGTACTGCAAGTAGTTGGCAATATTTCATTCCGATAAGGGAATATGGTTTTTTAAAAACCCGTCAACACAAAGTACATAATACGTACCTTTTCTAACAGCAAAAATCAAGATGCATGTGTGCACTTCTAAGAGGGCTTACTAAGAACATTTTTATCAACTCCACTTACATCTCGGAGTGCACATGACGCAATCCACGCATGACGTTTTAGTCATATTCCAGTGCTGTCTAGATGTACCCGTTGTTCATGCTATAACGCCTTGTAATAACGTAATAACCTAGTACAACATTTGCGAGATTTTGTAGCTAATGGTTTTGACATTTTTCACCGACGCTATGTCATCCACAGGGCCTTTGTTTGTTTTGATGTACCAAGAACAAGAAACGGCAATGTGGGGATACAAGAAAAGTCCATTTTATGCGGAAATATGTTCTGGCATTATGCCGGCGTATACTCTGGCATTGCTAACTGTAGAATCTCTTTGAAGGGGTCACACCCGCATCGTCATCGACCGCCATAGGCCTGGTGCGGCCAGCGATGGTCTTTAAAGAACAGACGTCAATCTCCCTTTGCTGGCATCATCGAAATGTCTAGGGCCACATGAGCGCACGCACTGTTTTTCTTCCTCTTCTCCCGACCGTTCGACGTTCCATTAAATGTAGACCTGGATGGTCACTTCTCTCCAGTGTTGCGGAATGGGCTTCCCCATTCCATTACAATTCCATTCTGAGGAATTAGAACTTGTCGTGAATCCATTCCGTTCAATTTATCGGAATTACTGATTTTAGCCCATTCCAATTCTTGGAATGGACGGGCAGTTCAATTCCATTCCTTTATATCCTCAACGTAAAAACTGCCTCAGGAGCTCTATCGAGCTATCGAGGAACGCAACATGAATTTGACGTTATCATACGTGTTGAAAACCGCAAAAGTATGCAAAATGTGCCACTTGTTACTGATTTGGGAGATGCTAGCAGCTTGGTTACATATCTCGAGCAGAACAACTACGTTTACCATTCCTTCCTAACGAAAGTAGAGAAAAGTGGCAAAGCTAAATGTTTCGCTGAAAGTGCATCCAACCGATCGCCAAACATTCAAACTCCCAAATCGCAAGCGAACAACGAATTCATGAGACGATTTCTCGCGCCCAGGTAACGCATCTACGAATGATCTAAATGTACACGTTTACGTGGTTTATGAGATAAAGATATACTATTGAACTCGGTCTTCAGGGTCGACACGTGTGAAGTCTTATTTAGAACTGTTGTTTTTTCGCGATTTTCAAGTAACTTTTTGACACAATGGCAGCCCGGTTTCAGAGAGATAGAGAGAGAAAGAGAGAGAGGGATAGTTTTTTGTGGTCCCCGGTTTCACGCACATGCCATGTGCCCAGAGATGTTATCACAGCGTTTCGGTAGAGCAACCGGTATATATGGAAATGTATTTGTTTTTTTGACAGAAAGTCATCGGTCCCATAAAGAAAGCTTTCGCGCTAAAGAGGGGAAGTGTCATACTGCCCCTTTTTACATAATAAGCTGGATCCCGCTACTCATTTTGGTATTTGCATGTTCGCACGTATTAACGGTTTGTTACTGCGCGACGCGAGGTGAAGCAGTTATTACGTTGATGACCGTTTTATTGCACAGTCTGTCGCGTGCTATCTTGCGATCTGCTTTGGGTACAGTTACACCGGCGTAATTGTAAAGTATGCTGCGGATAACTCACATGCATGTCGCGCTGAGTTTTCTCCAATGTACACGCATTCCGCTTACCTGAATTATTTCATTTGAACTTACAGCATTGAGCACTAATGCTACGGTACCAACGGCAGAGACGGGAAGGCGGCGTCCCAAAACATTGTTAAGAGTTTTGCATTCACAGTAGGAAAGTCACCACCACTTCCACGTTGACGTCTATTTCGTTTGTTTATTCCACTGGCACTTCCTCAGCCCAATCCGTTCAGTACACGGCAATATTATCCCCCCTCATTTAAGTGACAGAGCAATATCGTGACGAGAGCCCTGCAAAAATAAAGAAGTATGGTCAGGCAGTCGGTTTCCGTGAACGCGCAACCAATATGCACGAGCACCTGATAAAAATTTTTAAATAAAGCCTCCCTACCTGAATAGTGGCGATGCTCCAACTATCACGCCGACGACTAAGGCTTCAGTGATAAGGTACGTTTGTACCCTAGGTGTAAAGGCCTCGTGCACAGAAACCAAACCACGAGCCAGTCTGGAACAACGGGAGGAGGTGGCCGCACTTTCGCATCGAAGCAAAGCACGGTGTCGCACTGCAGAGAGCTGCCAAAGCACTCGCAAACAGGGGCGCTGCTGGGGTCAGAACGGTTAGAAACAAACGCCCTTTGGCAGCCGTGTCTTCTGCATTGTCGTATATAATATCTACTGCAATCGTATATCCCAGCTGCCCACTTCCGTACAAGAGCGTGGAGGTAGAAAGCTCGGTAACACATCCGAAGCTAGCTTCTTATGCCTATGGCGGGTGTCCGGGCACTGGCCCTCACCCACAATTTTGTTTTTGTTGTCTCGGTTTTGATTTGCTGGAGCCCCGGGGCTCCGCTGCTACGAACGGACAGAGGGTCCACAGTATGGCGCCGTATTCCCGGGAGATGCCTACCAGTTCGGCTTACCGGCTACAACACTATTCATTGCGCGCCGGGCACGGAGGGCGGGAGGAGAACACCAGGCAGACTCGTTTTATGGTTTACGCACAAACGCTTTATATTGCTAGCTCCGAGATTTAGCAGCATCAGCTTGCTGTGAGAAACACAGCGGATTTGGATGCGAGCCGTTCATATCCCCCCCCCCGCCCCCCTGCTTCTCGATGATATTCCCTGCCTGCTGGCCTGGGTACACGGCGCCTGCAACTGACACGCTGGTCTGCCATCGGCGCCACGGACAGTTGTACAGAGAAAGCTATGCCTCAAAAAGCCTGCCAAAGCACAAAGAGCCGACCTAACATCGTCGCCGGCCCGCCGGCCAGACACGCTTGCGCTTCTCCAAGTTCTGTTTCACCAGCGCTGCCGCAGGATGCGCTGGTTTGGTTACTCGAGATGCCGGGTATACGTTCTCGTTTTCGTCGCGCCGGTGCTCCATTTGAGATATACTAACTCAGTCGTTGCCACAGACTAATTAAGTAGCCGGAAGGCACCAGCAATGGTGATGTCGTCGTCTAAAATCACCATTCCATTCCCATTCCATTCCGGAGAAAATGCGCTTAATTCCATTCCCATTCTAGTCCGTCCACCATTGTCCTCATTCCATTCCAATTCCATTCCAACACCTCAAAAAGGTGGAATGATTCCGGAGTGATTCCAATTCCTAACTCCGCAACACTGCTTCTCTCCCCCCTTGACGCTCGAGTCTTGTCCTTGGGGGTCGACGGATCCCACAACTTGGTGCCGAAACGACCCGGGACTCGTGTCTGCCAGGCCGACACCGACAAGCAGGACCGACAGCTTTTCTTCGACGGCTTCTGCTTGAGAGACCGGCGGACCTACCTGGACCAAGGATGACTTCGATCGAGAGGCAGCTGCGGCGACGAACGGCCCTTCGAGACAAGCTTTCAGCCGTCTTGACCGAGGTAGAAGACGGCCTGCGAAGTGGCACCCTGACTACAGGGATGGACACAGCGATAGCCTTGGAGAGGATCGAGGCCATGTATCGACCAATCCAGAAGCTAAACGAGGACATCTTTGAGGACACCACGGAAGAAATGGTCACCGAAGAGACTTCAAACCCTACATCGTTTATTGACAAGGTGGTGAAGATAATGGCGGAGCTTCGCTACAGATCCCGATACCAGCAGGCTGGTGAGTCTCTCGTATTGCCTCCTGGGACGACATCATTCCATAGCGAGCCCGTAACCCCTAGACCAAAGCTACCAACAATAGAACTCACGAAGTTTGACGGAGACCATCATAATTGGACCAGATTCTGGAGTCAGTTTGAGCACGCCCTACACAACAATTGGGAACTGCGAGCAACGGAAAAAATTTAGTACTTGACTACTCTTCTGACCAGCTCGGCGGCTGCATCAGTTTCTGGACTACCCATGACCGAACAATGCTACAATGAGGCGATCGAGATACTTCAGAAGCGGTTCGGTGACCAGGCTCTTATTGCCCGAGACCACCTGCAAGCTCTGATTGACATACCACCTGTTTCCTCATCCAGTGACGCAACGAAACTACGAAAGCTTTACGACGACGTGCAGATACATTGTAGAAGCTTGAATGCACTTGGTACGAGACCAGAGACTTATTGTGCGATGCTACGCGAGATCCTTCTGAGGGCACTCCCTCGAGACCTAGTCCTAAGGTACCACCGGTATTCAAAAACGTCGTTTAATGCTTCAACGTCATCTGGAGTGGAGCGTGATCACCAACCCACAGACTACAAGAAATAGTTCGACGACTTAATTAACTTTTTTGGAGACGAACTTGAGTGTCTGGAAACAGCTATACTGAACTCTCCTCCAAGAACGAAGTTTAAGACGAATGATGAACCAGGGGAACAGCGTCGAACAGGAACTTTCAGATGTCGACATTCTGCAGCAGCCCTGTATGCCACAATTAGGGAGACGGAAAAGTGCCTTTTTTGTTCCAGACCTCATGATACAGGGTCTTGCTAAGATAAGAACATCACAATGGAACGAAAGATGTTCCTCCTCACAAAATATGGACGTTGTTTCCATTGCCTGTCGCCAGGACACCTCGCACGGCATTGTAGGAGGAAGATCGTGTGCCCGCTTTGCGTACGACGGCACGTTCTCTCAATGGGCAACAAAAACCTTAAAAGTCTTCGATATGGACAAATGACTTCCGCCGCCATGCAACTTCCCTCCGCAAAAGCGGAATGTGCTGTTCTCCTTCCGACAATGACCATCCAGGCTTCTGGTTCCCGTAGCGCTGAAAGGTACAGAGTGCTTTTAGACGGAGGTAGTCAGCGAACGTTCATCACTACCAAAATCTCTTAGAAGCTAGGATGCGAGTTCATCGGTGAGGAGGTCCTGAGCCTAGAAATTTTCGGAGGGAAAAAGACAGATGAAACATTAAGGAAGGTTAGAGTACATCTGCAAGAACCACGGGATTAACCACACTCTCCGTGGAAGAATTGGAGGTTTCGTCCATCTGCAACCAGATGATTCCTCTTCCCGACCACAAGATCATCAATGCTTTAAAGTCACACTCTATCGACACGACAGCGGTACTGTGCGGATCAGGAAGGGACAAGGATATATCGATTTTGATTGGTTCTGATTTGTACTGGGACATAGTGACAGGGAATATAAAAACAGTTGAACCCAGCATGAAAGCTGTAGAAACACTACTGGGCTGGACAGTTCAGGGACGTGTTCAGACTACACCGAAAACAGTCCACTGTAAGAACGTCGTGGTTCTACACGCAAGCCTGCCTGGTGTACCTTTCGACTTCGAACGATTTGGAGAATCGGAGGCCACAGTCAGTAAAGATCCAGTACACGCTTCAACGGGAGTTCAGGTCTCAGAAGACGCACGATACGAACGCGCTCTTCCTCGGAAGCAGGACATAGACCTATCCGACAACTTCGATGCAGAAGAGCGAAGATGTGACCAGTTGTTTAAGACCCCGGATAAGGGGTAGTGTTGCTCAAGAAGCGAGAACCTGACTGACACCCTGACAAAAGGAATACGAGCCCAGTCGTTGCTACAGTCCCCATCCTGGTGGGAAGAACCTGCGTAGATCTCTTCGCATCGGGAGCTCTTGGAACCAAAGATTCATCTCGTGCTGTCACAGAAAACAGCGGAGCAGGCCAGTGTACAGTACTTTATCATTCATTTATTGTCTTCGAATTCGGTTAACATTACCTGATTGAACCAGGCTGCCCGCTCAACGTTCCTACCTTTTAGAAGCATCCTGCCTCTACGTCCTTGGCAGCCGGGAAGATGTAGAATCTCTTTGAAGGGGTCACGGCCGCATCGTTATCGACTGCCATAAGTCTGGTGCGGCCATCCATGGTTTTTAAAGAACAGACGTCAATCTCCCTTTGCTGGCATCATCGTCATGTCTAGGGCCTCATGAGCGCACGCACTGTTTTTCTTCCTCTTCTCCCGACCGTTCGACGTACCATAAAATGTCGACCTAGATGGTCACTTCTCTCCCCCTTGACGCTCGAGTCTCGTCCGTGGGGGTCGACGGATCCCACACTAACAATTCATTTAGGTGCATCTGTCTTGGCTGACTCCTCGCTACCATGATCCCCCTTCATATATGTAAAAAAAGGTTAGCTAACTCGAAAGTTTCATTACATAGAGCCAGCTCTGATGACGTGATTGGACTGAAAGACTTGCGAAAACATCCCCACGTGAAGGCATAAACAACACATGTTTATTCAACCATATAGCATGGATAAGACGTTGAATAAAATGCTTCAGGTAGGTAATGCTCGAGGAGGTGATGCTACCCGTATTGCAAGAGTGATTCTCGAGCAAACATTTAGCCTGAGGTCTCCGATGCCGCATTCCTTTCTTTTTCCTTCTATCCGTTTCCATGACGACCCATCCCGGAACGGAATCTGCGGACATAATGCAAACGGACGGGAGGCGAAAACGATATGCCACGAATTCCGAGCGCACGCCAATGCAGGCCTTCACTGGAGATGGGCTCGTTCGCTGTTTGACTCTATGTAAGGGCTATGCAAATAGTAAGGAAGCATAAGGGGCAATGCCCCTTTACGGAAAGCACAAAAGGAGGATAAAAAGCCCCGCCTAACACGGCCACGAGACTGGTGCGCAGGACAAGGGAATAGAATGCTTCCGCCGCCGCTATCTTCACCCATACGCATACAAAACGAGATAGGAAAGGGCATGCATTCTTTGCTTGAGGCATGCGGGAATCTGTATCGATTTGTTGTTCTCCCGGCTCTCATATACCGCTCCGACAGCAGAATCCTAACAGAAGGTCTCCAATAAAGATTTCCAACAGATATTTCCAACAAGAGCCCCAATAAAAAGTGACAGCACTCTAATCTTCAGGAAACCTTTCGTTGTTACCTGCCATAAATGTGGCTTGCACGTTAAAGTGCGTGCATCGAGGTAGCGGCAAATTTTTGTAGGTGCACATTCGCGCACTTCATACAGACTATATACTTTAAAGTAAAGTGTCAGGTTCAGTGGGCTGGGCGTACTCACGACGCAAAACTTAATCGTCTATGAATGTGTCAGTTGTCGACGAAGAAAACATCTTTCTAATGATTGAATGCTGTCGGTTTAGTGACGCGTAACGTTCAGGACACCCTACTCCTGTCGATAAAATAACGATCTCGGATAAGTAAAATAACGATTGTAAATGCACTTAAGCACTCCGAATTTGATGTGCAGGTGCTTGTTCTCACGTATGTGGCGCGCCTGCTTCTGGGGACCCAACATGTCAAGACCCAAACTTATCAGATGGCTGCTCAAAACATCAAAATTACCATGCGCTACGTTAACCAACCGTTTGTTTGTGTTTACGAGGGCGTCATTTCTTTCATATTACACTCTCTCCCAGTCTCTCCTGCCCCATTGTAACAGTATAGTGACTTTTATTCGGCTCAAAGTAAACCGTGCACTACACAAACCTAGTGGCGTATTATTGTGGTATGCCTGCGCGATATAAGATGCTTCAGTTTATAATGGACACGGGTAATATCATCAAGTTTTTGTCACTTGCCCGCGTCCTGGTGACTTCTGCAAGCAAAAGTGAAACCTAACCGCAACCTTCTAGCTTCTGGTACTGTAAACAAATGGATCAGGCAGTGTTACGACTGTACTAAGATAGATTATCGTAAGATTGAAGATGGATAGTCTTTGAAGTCTTCAGTTGGAATAATAACAATAACAACAACAACAATAATAATAATAATAATAATAATAATAATAATAATAATAACAATAATAAAATAATAATAATGCTTTTTTTACTTAGAAATGAAAACTGTACAAAGTCACAGGCCTGTCAAAGCAGCAGTGGGCTTGAAGGGCAGCGCCTGGTAGGCAGCGAAAATCCGCGCACATAGCCACACGCGAAACAGTAACAGAACCATCTTGTTAAGATGATTCTGTAGGTGCTTAAAAAAAACTGTAAAACAATTGCAGGCTTTACTCTGCCCCAGAGTGATGGGAAACGTAACAAACATGCCAATAGTGGTCGGCATCGGCGGCAAGCACAGTCGGGCAACTTCAGAGCAAAGGGCACGTAGGCGTCCTTAGACTTTACAACGAATTTCCACTTAAAATACACTGGGTGGCAATTTATTGAAGAACGACGGTACATAGTAGCGCCGCATTCTTTGGCCATACGTTGTAAAACACCGTGGTATCCGATGCATATCTCTCGGTCTAAGGCTACACGTAGGAATGTGTTTTTTTTTTGTAGACACTCGTCCAAAAATGCTTTAACACAACTGTTTTATTTACAGCGTAGTAAAATTTGGCAATTGTGACGTTGCGAAAATATTTGTACTTCCAAAGAGGCATAGATTATAGGCTACATTTTTTTAGTAAAGATCTTAGAATGGAATTAGCTTCTGCCGCCGTAGAACTACGCAGTTTCCATGCACTGTAATGCCGTAACGAAGACCACTGTAGCCCAACAATATTCCTCACTGATAACGGCATAAAGGGACGCAATTTCTACAAAATACACAAAAGCGCGGGCAGCTTTCGACAGCTAGATGGGAATTCCATGTCAAGACATTGTCAAAAATTATTCCAAGATATTTTACAGACGGAGCACACTTCACTGCTTTACCCCCACAAGAAAACATAAAGACGTGTGCAAAATTATTGGGTTTTCAAACACCGCATTTTTTTTAACGGATTGTGGAAGCACACAAGTTGTGTTTTAATCATAATAACAAAAATATTAAATTAGCAGCAAACCAGTCCATTGCAGTAGTTGCAGCGGTCCGCAATGGTGCAATAGCCTGATGAGCATGTGATACGGAGGAAACTATCAAATTGTCGTGAGCATACTGAAACACCGGAGTGGAAACTGCTCTACAAAGAGCATTAACCAAATATTAAAGAGCAAGGGGCTTAGTACCGACCCTTGAGGAACTCTAGATTTTAGCGATAAAAAGCTGATGAGCCGAAGAAGATGAGCATTTATAATGAAGGTGGTTTATAGGTCATAGAGCTTATAACTGGGCACAGTCTTACCTGCTTGCTCCTCATAGTCATGACCCGCTGAGGTTCTTCATGGTGCAAGCTGATCCCCGTGTAAAATATAAGACCTAGCTGGCTGCGCGCTGAGAGAGGCGCATGCCAGTGCAATATTCCTTGCATGCATGTAATGCCATGTCTACCCCACGGACTATAAAGGATGTACAAAGTCAGCAAGTCAATAGACCAATGCTTAGCTTTTTTCAAGGTTAACAATATCGTCACTGTTCAGCATTTTCCTACATTGCCCTGCGCCTTCTCTAGCTTCGTTGCTGATTGGGAAGGCACCAACGTGCTTGCAAACTGAGCATGCATACGCTAATCCAAGCGCCAGACCGCCCCACTCACCCGTAGCATAACTACAGTGCACACTGACATTACGAATCTTCTTTTTACTCCGCTGTACTATGGTCCTTGCAACATTCTGTTTCGAAGTCAATGCAGGCAGGTCACTACCTGTTACACCTAGCGCCGTCTACTGGTTAGAGTCAAACCCTTCCGCAATCTTCTTGGTCAACTGATGAAACTAGCTCGTTGTTCCCGTCTCTCCGGCCCTGCTGTACGGTCGCCGCCTCTAATGCTTGTGTGCTGGATTCGAGACCCATCAATTCAACTGTTTCTTTACTTCTGGCATTCTTTAAAACAATATTGCTGCTGTAATTTCATCAATGAGGGCGGTTTAATACCGCTATGTCGGTTTACGTGCGGAGACGAGCCTACCACCACTTTTAATAAAGTTCTGCATTGCACCGGGAGTGCCTGTTCTGCACTGACTGCAAACAAAATGTTCCATCCTTCGCTTCCCCCCTCGGCGATCACTCTGTGCTTTCCTTCACACTCTGGCCTTTTCTCCATTTGAGCGCGGCTCCTCACATCAGAAAACTTACGCAAGAAACGTGTTGGTTTTCTCTAACCTAAGCTCACACCTGGAAACCACCCTCATAATAAAACTAAGAAGCTTCTCTACGCGCATCAAGGCACAGGGACTGTTTCCCTAAACACTGCACTATCTCCGCATGGTTCGTGTAGTATTTTTGCCAAAATGTAATTCCAACCTTCGCTAGTTCCGGTACTGGTTCACATGGTCGCTATTATTAATGAACGAAAGCGCTGTGGAGCAGCCGACATGCTGCGACCTCTTCGATGGCACAACCTCAAGAATGTTTTCAAACTGCGATGTTAAAGAACTGATTTGTAATTTTACGTTAGCGGTCGCTGTTTTTTTTTTTTTTGACAAAAAAGTGCATTTAGTTTTAAATTACGCCAAGGACTTCCGGACGGTTACCGAATAGTTAATGGCCTTTTTGGCCGGCGTGCAGTTACCGTTCTCCTGCTTTCGTCAACTATGTAGCGGCCAAAAGTATACACAAGAGAACAAAACTTTTACAAATCGGTCTCTGAAATTATTGCCTGCCTATTGTTGTTTCTTTCCCGCGTCTAATGCTTTTCTTCTATTCGCCTCGCTGTCTCTTCTTCACAGCATTCTTAACTTCCTCTTTGCTCTTCAAAGTCGCCTTCTATTTAGAGCTTGCTTTCAGAAGCGTGGCAGTGGCACCCCTTAAATGGTTATTACATTCCTCCAAAGTTAAGATAAGATCTCCTAACGCCGAATACTGCCAACAAAAGCAGTCCAGAAGAGACGGGGCGATAGCCCAAATTGGGAGACAGAAAGCCCGAGATGTGACGTCTTCAAGAGAACCTCGTTTAAGGGAAAACGACGTGGCTGCCTCGGCAGTAAACGTAGTCTCGTCCCGGCGCTCCCCGCCAACTTGCCCCAGCTCGTTCGTAACCGTTTTCAGCAGCTTAGAAACGTCAGCCAAAGTGATCCCGCAGTCATTCCTTGGAAGAGGGACGCTCTCCGCTGCTTCTCTTCAAGAAAAAAGTGGACAAATTTAGATGGCAAGTGATTTAAAATGATACGGGTGGAAGGGCCAAAGTTCGTATAGCCAGAAGCAGGAGACGAGACCTTTGAAATGGCTTAAGGCCAGTGCAGAGCGCTAAACAATGAGGGTAATCAGGACGCTCACCCTTCTCTAGCCTCGCAACCATTTCGCTGGCACTCCACCCTCTCACATTAAAGAAATTTCCGTTCGTGAACAACTTTCTCCTTTCCTTTCGCTCTTCTTTGTGTTTTGATGTCCTTTGATAAACCGAGATTCCTCTTGTGAATGAATACAAGTACGGCACCTGTGGGCTCAAATCTTTACTGTGGACAAAAGCGTATTACAATTATATAAGACGAAAAATCACAGGTTTATAATGCGGAAACCCTAAATTGCCCATTTAGGAAAAGGTCTGCCTCCAGCGTCCCCAACAGCAATGGCTTCTTCGGAAGTGTTCCGTACCAAAGGGCGTTCTCAGCGGCAGCTGCAACTCGACCCTAGTGGCTCCTTGGTAGGGGTTCCATACAAGGAGGAGTTCCGCACTGCGGGCTTAAACACAGAGGTAGCGAGAGATGGCCGTCCAGGTGACTACGGCACAGATGGAGGGAGCGGAAGAACGCAGCCGATCGCGCGAATAGGCATGCAGATAAATCCACCATGTCCATCCACTCTCGCATTATGGAGGCAGGAACGAGTAGCGGCGCAATGTGTAGGAGAGGAGACCGAGCGAAGCCTTTTTTAAGCGGTGACGGGGACTACATAACAAAGTGCCGCAAGTGACGAAATCGCGAAGCCTTTGGACAACGCTATGCGGAAGAAAGGAGACGCGGGCGTTCAACTGGAGGTTTATGGTTTCGCATTCACAGATGTTCTCGGAATTTTTGAGCGAACGATGAATTATGTCGAAATAAATCGACACCAGCTAAACAATCGTCACAGATGAACTATATCTTCGGAAACGTACGGCCCTTTGCAGAAAGTATCAAAATGAAGACCCCGGGTGGCCACTGACTGTATTAGGTTTTTGTAATTGTGAAAACATTAGTTGATTTTGTTGGCCGAAACTATGGCGTCCACCGCGTACAGAACGGTAAAAAATCGGTACACAAAATGGCGGACAGATGGTGCCCAAGATAGGCTCCCGCAAAGCACGCAAAATGCCCGATTGCTCAAGAGAAAAACAGGCCAACGAAGGCTCACAATGACGCACATTTCAGAGGGAAGCTTCTAACAAAGTGTCTGTTCGAGTTAAAAAGAAGATATGGTGCACTCTATGCGGGGTCATATTTAAGCCAGTGTCCTCCCAGAATGGGAGGCGAACGTAAAGCCTCTGGACCACAACGGCTTTTTTTTTGCGGTTTTCAGACATCCCCCTAAAAAAACCCTGTGCCTAAGATAATAACGCTGGCCTTGCCTAAGCCAGTGTAGCATTCGTGGATCCCCCGACAGCTCTGTGATTCTAGCTGACTCAAAGTAACTCTAGCGATAGGGTTGTGGACTTCGACAAGAATTGTGCGTTAGAACGTGTGCACTGTAAGAATTTCTGTAGGGCGTCTTAACCACAATGCTCCAGAAAAGCCAATTGAAGTGGCACAGTGCGAAAAGTCGGCGAATGCCATGACCGAGATAATTTGAGCAAAAGAAGGCGCCTGCTCTGAGATATTGCGCAATGCAAAAAGCCCTGCACGTCTTTAGTGTTGTCCATGCCCACATGCAATGCTTTACCAGCCTCGGTGGCTCAGTGGCTAAGGCGTTCTGTTGCTGAGAATAAGGAAGCGGGTTCGATTCCCGGCCGCGGCGGCCGCTTTTCTGATGGAGGTGAGAAGTAAAAACTCCCGTGTGTTTCATATTTCGGAGCATGTTAAAGACCCCCAGGTGGGCAAAATGAATCAGGAGCCGTCCACAACGGCGCGCCTTATCGCCTGTGAAGCGTCGGTGGGTTAAACCCCACAATCAATCAATCAATTAATCAATCAATCAATCAATCAATCAATCAATCAATCAATCAATTATCAATCAATTAATCAATCAGTCGATCAATTAGACAGTCCGTCAACAAGTCAGTCAGTCAGTCAGTCAGTCAATCACCCAATCAATCAATCAATCAATCAATCAACAAATAAATAAATTCATCACATGCAATTCTTTAGTCGAATGATATTTTGGGCTCCGCTATTCGCCAAATTCACGCACCAGGCCACTTTCATTGGTCATTCATGAGCCTTGTTGTAATTACACATAACTACACAACTAGCAATTGAGTCAGTTTCAGCAGCACGTTTCCGTAAATAGAGGGCGTGCAGTGCTGAACCAGCGTCATTGGCCAGTCCTCGAAATCATAGTAAGTGGAAGGACAAGCAAACGTCGCAAAGGGTAACGACGACGACGACGACGACGATGATGACGATGGTGACGATGATGACGATGATGAGATGACCCATGCAGACTCCTGGACAGGTGCCATTGTAGGCATCACGTCAGTGCATACAGCGAACACACTGCCTTTAACGTGACAATTGTGCTAATTTAATCAGAGAGTCCTATGCGTTGATGGTCTCTGAATTGTAGAGATTCACAGCATCTCTGAAACATGCGGCGCACTCAATACTGGAATATTCGATTCACAATGGAAAACTCATGCTTTCGCGTTCACTACGTCATAAGTACATACGGAGTGCTTAGGTGTTCTGAAAATTTATATACGGCAGCCTCGCTCCACGCCAAACTGTCTGCCATGTATTCTGGGACTTTCGGGCCAGTTCTCCGCTCCGGGGACATCACCTCCGTGCGCATCATACGGGACTTGGATCTCGCTCATATCAGAATCACTGGACTAACGCAAGGTTGCCCTGAGTCGCCTAACAGCTTTCGAAAAGGAAGGCAGCCTCCTATAGAGGCTGTAATCTCCTATTCTTCTCCTGCCCCCTGTTATACAACGTGGCTTCTTTTCACACACACAAAAAAACATTTTACAACGTAACGACAATATTACCGTCGAAGACTTCCTCACGAAGAAATGGCGATATCATACCCGGCGTGATACTGAATGGAGTTCCCCGCAGTAGCTTTCTGCGGCCATTATGTGTGATTGGAAACGTTAGCGCCGTATCTCATGCGCCATATTACCCCCAGTATAACAAGCCACTTCAACAGCGTGTTTCACTCGTCAGGCGTGCTGAAGACTTGCACCGGAACCACCAAACCTGGGAAAGCGACACTCAGGATGTCTAATAGACAATTTTGTTTCTCGCTTTTGGGGTCATCTTAACTTACTTTCTCATTAACTCTTCTTTCTCTCTCCATAGCTTCTCTCACCCTATTAGGGAGAATAAAAATGTCGCAAAACATCGCAAATTTGCTACGCTATGCCTTCGTGATGACTGGCCTAGTTTTTCTTGGAAGATTTGAAAATTTGGCTTGTTAGTATGAATTCACCTGAAACAAAGCGCAGGAGCGAAAAAAACCAGAGGAAAAGAATCCGTCGTAGAAGCACTGAATAAAGAATAAATTTTTGTTGGTCGGGAAAAAAGTGTTTCACTACCGCTCTAACACCGAAATAACCATTTTCAATGAACATACACTACTAAAAGACTATCAAATCGTTGTTGAGATGGGATACATCGTCTTCCAAGAGGCTGTCTTAAGCCTTGCTCCCACACTGGGCTGCAGGAGCGACTGATAAAAAGGCCTCGGTGACATCGCACGCACGCTCGTCCATAGGTGCAAAAGGTCCTTCCTGTTTGTTCAAAAGGTTTCCCTTCAAAGCGCATCATCCTCCAGCTGTCTTATGTTCAAACTTCAACTCTTTAACCATTTTTCTTGTAGCCCCTACAAAAACTTACCTCATCATTTCACAATCAATACTTTAAAACGGCTCGTACATGAAATGTCATGAAATGTCTTTTTTCCCATCCAAAGGTAAGTACTGCGTGGTGTGTGTGGGTTCAGTAAACATGGAGATCTGTCTGCGAAAAAGTGTTGTAATCAAAACGGTTTTCATTTTAAACTATTACATTTCCAAGAAAACGATGCTGAACCTTTCGAAGAGGTACTTTTTTTCCTCTTGACCAGTCAGCGAAGTTCTTTCAGCCCAGATTTTATTCCTCCAGTTTTTTTTTTTTTTTTTTTCAAGTCAGAAATCAATCTCCCAAGTTCTTATTTCCGGCATCTCCGGCCTTCCTCAATCTGGTCAAACGCTTGGAAACCGCTACTTACAAAAGCGGTTCAAGGGCTGGGCATGCGCGCCTCCAGAAACAAAAAAAAAAGCTCGCTTTCAATGCCAAACCATCACTCAGGTTTCCGATGACTTCCTTACCCTCGGAAAAGAGGACACCACGCCTCCTTCAATCGAATGTGTTGGACCGCTGGATGCGGTTCCATTCGAAGTTCTCGTTACTCACGGCAGTGTGGGTAGCGCGTCGCCTGCAGGTCTCGGCTGTCACAAAATTCAGCTTCCCCCTCCACCCCCCCCCCCCCCCCCCTCCCGCTTATCGCCGGAGGCTGGCTGCTCCCGATACTCGCAGGATTCGACCACCGGCAAGAGACGCCTGAATGTGCCCTTGTGGAAGGACGTGCCGATCACTGGGACATTTTAGCTTCACTTTCCTTCTTCTGCGTGATTATTCGGGCTTAACACGATCTCAATGCTCGCAACAATACAATAAAAAGAAGAAGCGAGGTCATCTTTTCTCCTGCTTTTGGGAGGCGCGAGAGTATCCAAGAAAGCTTGGTTTTTAAAGATGGTAGTCTTCCTTGCGTTACTTAAACGTGGAAATTTTGGTCAGTCTATAAGTATGCCTGCATGTTTGTCAATCTCTCTGTCAGCACCTCCGTTCAGCTATCCGGCGAAAAGATGAAGGAATTCTTGAGCGAGAAGTTGATATAGCCAAAACCTTTTCGAACCACGAAATCTGGAAACATGCTTTATAACTGTCGACGTTTTTGACCAAAAAGGAAACTGTAGACATATTTGAGGCCAAACATCAGTGCACAACTGATACTCACAATGTTCCTTTAGGTAAAAGTAACGGTATGTTTTATATTCGCGATAGCAAGTAAAAAAAAAATTGCTGCATCTCCACTCCGTGGATGATGGCAAGGGTGCGGAGTACGGGGACTCGAAATGACATCCAAGTGGCGCCCCGAGTGACATTCGATTTCCGCCCTAACCGTCATTCGATTTGAGCCGTGAGTTGCACCTTGATTATTCCCTAAATTAAACTGCAACTCACGGATCAAATCAAATTTCGCTTGATGATCGCTTGATGGTGGTGTGCGCACGGATGGACGCGGACGGTGATTGTGTGGTCCTAAGGTACTCCGCACCTAAAACCGTGCGTAGCTTTCACTAGGGGTGCAAGGCTGGAGAAACCGCAGAGCTGGGGGTCGACGTAGCTTTTCCGGTTTTGGTAAATTTTGCCAGCTTTTCCTTGGCTTTGATAAGTTTTGTTAGTTTTTGCGATGTCCTGGTTGGCTAGACTACATGTTGGGGGGTGAGGCTAAGTTTAGCCGTATTTTACAAGAGGTCATCGAGCAGCGACAGGATGGCATTCGCGCTCGGGAGTTACATAATTCTTCGGCAGACCCATATATAGCACGAGTCGATACGTTGTACCCCGCGCGGTATCACAAGGCGCTGTGTGCCGCCGACGTACCTTCTTCTATGCCGCGCGTTCACCGAATAGAGTTGAGCCCTGTTCCGATCCTAGCTCTCGACGCTGCTGGAGGCTGGGCCCGGCTAGAGGTGAGCCCTGCTGGAAGGCTAGGCCGGGTGGCTAGCGCGTCCCGTCTGCTGTAATAGGACGCGCAGTGGCTTTGTGCTCTTTCTCCTCAGCAAGAGGCACCGCGTGCCTCTTTTCTAGCGTAAGCTACACTGGCCGAGGTTGAGCAGTTTCGCTTGGACCCTGAAGTTCCGTGCTGCGCAAGCGCGAGGAGCATAGCATTCGATTGGATTGGATTAAATTGGATTGGATTGGAATCCAAATGGGGTACGGGTGTGTAGAAATTTGGTCTGCACATTCGCCGGTCTGCGCATTCCAGAGGAGTGACATCATAGCCGCGGCAGACGAACTGGTGCCGGCGCGTGTCCAGCTGTGCGCCTCCTTTGCGCAGTAGCCCAAGTCTGACGCTCCGCCGGAGCCGCTTGATAGCCGTTTCGCGTGGCTCCTCGAGAGCCATGCTGCGCATGCGCGAGGAGCAGTGGCGGGGCTGGACTGGATTGGATTAGATTGCTGAAGCTTAGCTCACGCTACGTATATCCTGGTATAGCCGAGCTAAGCTTCTGCTAATTTTTTTTCTTTCTGTTTTTAAGGATCTACCTGGACCTTAAATGCTCCGCGGTTAAACTTCGGGTTGAGAACAATATTTTTACTGAAAAATTCAAAAATAGCTCGCGCGAACCTGGACGACGTGGCAGTGTTCCAAGTTCAACACACAACAAAAGGTTGCAGTAGATGACGAGAACAGTGGAAGGCGGGAAAATGGAATTGACTTAAGCAAACCTCCTCCGTGGGCATCGTGGGAGGACCAGAAGGGAGGCGCGGAAAAGAAGAGGCATTTACGGGGAAGAGGCGGCAGCAGGCTATCGTCTGTAGACGACATATTTGCAGCGACAGGGGCAAGTACGCGGCAAATCTTTTGCCATACCTTCAACTAAGCTGGGCTTTAAGTCATACTAAAACAAAAGGTTTTGCTCACTTGTAAGATACTTGCGTGTTGCGTCACAGGGATTATACATTTCACTACATCTGCGAGGAGGAAATTCTGTAGCGTTCTGGGCAAAGCTAATCAGCATTAGACTTGTGCCAGGCACCAGCTGCGCCTGAGTCTGTGCAAAGAAGGACTTCTATGTAGGTGAAAGCCACACATGTTTTGTAATAAGGTTATCAGGGTACATTACACCAATGGTACGTGCAGTGATCTCGTACTGGGGCTTCCAATTTTAAAAAAAAATGACAACCTGTGAAACATTAGGTCTTTCGACAAATCTTCAAGCCCATGATCCGACAGGAATATCGCTTTCCATCCTCATTCGACTAGAAATGCTGACGGTTAATAATTTTGTTTTACCACCGCGAATGAGAGGTGGTTGCGATAGCGCATCTTGCATGAGAGAGAGAAAGAGAGAGAGATAAAGATATTGCATGTGGATTGATCTGGTAAGAAAGTCATCGCTCTCTTTCTCTCTCGCTCGCTCGCTTTTGTTGATTACCGGTGGCCTGCTGCATAAAGTGGTGTCTTTCAATGTCGTTTTATGGGACCGATATTTCCTCTCGGCTTCTGCGTGGCTTTATGTATGGCGCTAAAACATGCTTGCTCGTGTTTGTACCACCTTTCTATACAGCTGCTCCTATTCGTTTTTTGTTGTTGTTGTTGTTGTTCTGCGAATATCCTTTGGAGTATCAACGGGGCATCAGAACTAAAATTCCAATCTCCGGCTTTCTGGGCGCATAGTTTTGCTCTGATGACTTATTTCTCATGTGCTCTAAACTTATTAAAGCGAAGATTTCAGCTTCTCGGTAATGTCGTCAGTAGTCAACCCAGAACGTACTGCCAACTTTTTCTGACGATGACATCATCGTGGAGGAAGGGAAGTAAACTTAAAGCGCTTCCTGTGGCCGTAATCGAACCGGGTCCCTCGCGTTAGCAGCCGACTTCTATACAATTGCGCCACTCCGGGGCGGTCGAAGATTTTTAGGTTTGGAGATGGGTGCATCGTTGGGAAGAATTAAACCGATAATGCACCCCTCTGTCTATCGACAAAGATGGTTGAACGCAAGGGAAAGCCATGGAATGCCCCCACCAGTGGCGGTCGGACCCACATCCCACCCCCTTACCACACACAAGGTAGGAATTGCGTTACCGCCATACTCAACATCATAAAAATAGGGCCCGCCTGCTTCTGGGTTGGTTCGTTTTGTGTTGGAAGTTAATATTGGAAAGCTTCGCTTTCCCCATCGCTTTCGTTTCGGCATAGGGTAAGGGATTTTTAAACGTTCTCAAGGGTAGCCAGCATTGAAGCTAAGATCTCCTTGGTTCTCATTACAAATTTAACACGACGCATTCAGCCAGGTTCCACCCATTTTCACAGAAAAATAGGGCAGTAGGTGCAGATCTCTGCATAACACTAGAGGTCTTTTGGGGGAAAGTTGCGCGAAAGGCAGTGGTATTTTGCAGATTTTTCTAAGTTTCTAATAGCGGGGACTGCTTGCCGTATACAAGATACCGGCTTTTGAAAAAAATATATATATTCAATTAGGTTCGACAAGTATTCAGTTAGTTTCCCCACCAGTCCGATAATGCCGGGAGTGAATGTCATGTATACCGGCGCTTACAGGAAAGGAATCCGCTTACGGTAATGAATGATTGACGGCTTCCTAAACTCTGCCTTCTAACCGCTTCTTACCTTGCGATTGATGTAGGGCAATCAAGTGCATATGCAATACAAATACGAGCAATATTCAAATAAAGACGTTAAAGAAAACATGAATCGATGCACAGGTTATGTCGATAGTTTTTACGTTCCTCAAATCATCCCTTGCTTCAATTTGCAGACTACAAATTGGTATGCGCACTAACTACCTATTTACCAAATGCGCTGCATTACTCATCGACCCACCCTAATCATCTAATCTACTTTTTACTCTACTCGCACAGTGGTGCAAGCCGGTTGATATGACCTTAGCTGTACCTGAAAAGCCGAAAGCAGTACCTGAAAAGCTACAATTATTCTGTTTTTTGTAATTTTTTAGCATTGGTTTTGGTAAAAATTTAAACAAAGCCAAGCGCAGTCCAGGCTAGGTTGAAGCAGGTGTGGGAAGTGCTTTCGAAAAGTTTCAGCGAAACTATATTTCAACGCAATACCAATGATGACACCGTCCTCATCTTTCCTTCGTTTTACTCGCGGTGCACTCCGTCAATCACCGTGGTTGCTCATACAAATAGCTATTTTTGTTCTGTTTGACAATACACACCCTTTCTCCGCAAGCCTTTAGGCGAAAGGTACGGCTCCCTGCAGACACAAGAAGTACGCCCTTAAAGGAGGCTCGATATATCTAACAGTAAAAATGCTCCCCGATCTTCGCAGCTGGCCCTATCTCGCTTCGCTTCGCTCTTTGTGGGGGCGATTCCTGCGTTACTCACTTCATTGATCCACATTAATTTTGAGGCAACAATGCGTGGTTCTCCAAACGAACAGCTTTTTGAGAACCGGCTAACTTTTCCATCATCAAACTTTGCGCGAACGGTAACGTTTTATGCTCTGTATTTTTTTAAATACTGCAGATCCCGGCAATACACTTGGTTCTTCAAATATAAGAAAAGCAGACTGTTATCTTGGGCTACAAAACAAGGCCCGCTGATCCTTTTTTTTTTTTGCGGGTTACCCGCATAGGAAAAGTGATTTTGGCGGGTTTCTTCCTTAATTACAACAGCAAGACTTTAATCTATTGCTTAAACTACCGGACGTTATTGTCGCATTTTTTTAACAAAACAAGCCATAAACTGTGATCTTCGTGCAAAATGTCAGTGCAGCCGAACGCGCGGTTACCAGGAGGAAATTATTTAAAGGGCTATTTGTTCTTGCCACCGTTGGTGTATGAAACTTCTCTTTTTTTTTGAAAAGGTTCTGGGTAAGCCGGCCTGATAACGACATCGAAAACGCATATTTGGATTTTCTAAGTCTTGCAACATCCTTCTTCAGCAAAAGTACCTTGAAATGCCGCTTGTAGCCGGCCTTTATTAAATCGAAGATTTAGTGTCCTCACTGATACCGCAAATACGTCCTGCAGGAAAGCCTAATTTTTCTGACAATGAAGTTGAAGGATCGTGGATAAAGTGATAGAAAAAAACGCTTCCCGTGGCCGGAATCGAACCTGGGATCCTTGCGTTATGAAGGCTGTGTCTGTCCGACCGCTCCATTTTGACTTTTTTTTTTCTTTATTACATAAAAGAATACGCTCAAACATGACAGTAAGAGGACTGCAAAGCGAAGCAAACATAAGAATACGCTGAAGTTAGGAAAAGCACAAATACATCAAAATTCATGCAAACACACACAAGAGTTCAAAACAGGGAACCAGTCGGGTGGTTGGTCAAACCAACTATACACACTATGTGCAAGTGTCAGAGTTTTTGAGAAATATGGCTTTGCTGATCTTAGTGGATCAGCATGCCTATTGTATTAGCAACAGCCGCCCCAGACTGAACAAACCAATCAACGAAAACATGTAATAGCATGGCTCTCCAGGATAGCGAACGGCAAAAATCGGATTGAGAAAGGCGTGAAATCCATGTCTTTTCTGAGCGTTCGCTGCAAAATATCCCAGAACGCAGCTCACAATTGTGAGCTGCGCTCGTCCGTGTCCTTTCTAGTATCCGTCTTTCGCGCAGTTAAATTTTGAATTCTGAATCCTTCCAACTCGCCCAGCTGTCTCTCATTCTAATGCACATATCCCAGAAAAAATTGACCGCCACGTCTGTTCTCGACCAGAGACAATTGATCACTGTTTTTTTAGATTGCAGATATGTTGTCTTTTTCCGTGACATGATTGAAGCGAACGCCAAGCAGCAGGTATCGATACGCGCCGTGCACCCAAAACCAAACGTTAGGCCTACGGAGTGCACACCTGAGAGTTGCTGTGTGTATTCTAGAAAAGGGGTACGTACCTGCAGAGTAGCATATACTCGCAGTATGGCATTGGCCGACCAAAGAATCCATCACGAGAAAGCTTCACATTCAACGTCGTTAGACGTAGGATTGCATGCTTTTTCTCACACGGTCGTAAAACCCCCCCGAGAAGCAATCCCCTCAGTTCCCATAGCAACCTTTTCCCGCTACACAATTCCTTCCCGCGCTTATGCCTGGGGAGAATTATGCGACTTTAGCAGCTTCTGACACACATTGCGTGTAATTTTGGAAGCGCGCCTAAAAGCGATAACATGGTTTACACACGCACGATCGCTAATTTCATGTATCTCCGTGATATCTCGTTTCAACAATTACTTGACAAACACTAGTGGAAACTCCATGGGCCTTTGTCGAGTCGATTTTTTGTGTCCCTACTTCTAAAACCCTCGCGCGCCCCAGATAGTTTGAGACTATTGCAATGCGTGCGACTTAAACATCCCGTAAGAACTCGGAAACTGAAGTGTTTGT
This sequence comes from Haemaphysalis longicornis, assembly GCA_013339765.2. Lineage (NCBI taxonomy): Eukaryota > Metazoa > Arthropoda > Arachnida > Ixodida > Ixodidae > Haemaphysalis > Haemaphysalis longicornis. Next base: position 213,232,176 of record CM023449.1, read on the forward strand.
TACTGTGTTTTGATCACTGCCTTCCTGGATTGGTATTAATGTCTCCCTGCACCCTACTAAGCAGTACAACAAAAAATAGCTACAAAAAAGTTAGTGGCACGAAGTGAAGAATAAATTTTACACTCGAGTCTTCTGGAGGACGAATAGCTGCTAACAAGCTGGCAAGCCCGTTACTTGACCATGCACTCTCGATTCGAGCAGTGTCAACGGTAACCGTTCAATACAACGAAAACAAGAAGGCGAAACTCTAAGGTTCCATTTGCTAACGACATGCTGAGCGAGGCTCGGTATCAGGAGGCAAAGAATAGTGGATGCGTAAAAAGGAAAGGACTCAGCTTACTCAGGTCCATCATCATCAGCCTACTCAGGTCCACTGCAGGAAGATCTGTGGTAAACCTGAGTAGGATGATGATGATGATGATGACGATGACGATGACAATGATGATGATGGTGTTGGTGATGGTCACACTTCACTTCGCAAGCTTGTTTACCGTGCGATCACGGTTCACGGACAGAACACGGCGGCACAAAGGATGTTAACGGGCGGTAGAAGAGCGCATATGATGCTTTCTCCTTGAATAAAATGGATGTATCGCCTGCTGCACTGCAACGTCTCACATTCGATGCTCGTCGAAAAGCATCGCACAAGGCACATAAATCACGAACAACACGAATAAAGCTATAAATTTGCACGAAACACTGGGAGCGCCTGCACCACGCCGGACTACGCACGTCCGGGATGCGTATTTCCAAACGCTTCGCTGCACAGAGCACCCACGTGACATGTCTGTTCTCGCGATGGAAAACGTAATTCAACGTGGTCATTGGCTGCGCCCAAGCCTAAACCGACCTAAAACATACCAAATCACCATTATTAACAAAAACAAAGCGTAGATTTGAGATTTTAAAAAATTATATTTAGGAAGATATACGCAATTAAAAAAAATAACCTACGAGATAGACCGGCTGGGGCTCGAACCCAAGCCGTCAGCGCCACACTGGCTCTACGTCAAGCTACGCCAGAACGGTGGGTTTGTTTTGCAGGAGCCTAAAAGAATAGCGCGCGCAGTGACATCACACATGTCACGTGCGTGCTCTGTGCAGCGAAGCGTTTGGAAACACGCGTCCGGGATCGTTGAACACAAGCGATGTTCGCCTCGTCTCGAGTCGGTTTGCGATGGCTGCGCCACAGCTATGCAATGTTGTGAAAATTGAGCGCAAAAACATTGACACCAGATACACGAAAAACCGACGTGTGTTTTTTTAATTTTCTGCTAATATTGACGATCATTTTTTATGAAATAATTATTCATTACCAACTCCTCAACCAGCAGTAATATTATATTGCAAGCACCCAAAGAATCCGGCCAGGTCCCGAGGTTGGCCGTTCGCGAGTCGCGCCTCGCGACACGTTCGCCCGAGGCAACCAAAAGGCTGCTCATCGGCACGTGGGTGACACATGTCTTTTGTGTCAGCTCGCCCGCACGCCTTCCCCGCGTTGCGGACGGCAGCAGAAGACACGACAGAAGAATTCTGAAGAGTCCAATACATTCAAACAGTTTTGAAGTACCGGAGCTGCTTGAGGGCGCAAGACATTTGCGAGGCATTTTCGTTTGAGAAATATAGTCGACGAACAAGCTAACATTTTCAAAAGAAATACGCCTGCTGGCGAGCGAGTGGTTCGGATTGTAACAAGCCGCAGGCCAGTTTACTTACGTTCGTTGTCTGTGTTTCGGCTTTGTTCGGCTTTTCTCTCTCTCTCTCTCTCTTTTGTAGTGACGTGAGGCAGTGTCAGGCTCCTTCTTGTTTTCGGTTTCCCTGTGCAATAAAGAACAGATGTTATCCAGCGCTTCAGTTTTTCTTCCTTTTCTTCTTCGTTAGTTCGTTTCGTTATGGGCCTTGACCTGAGGGCCTCTTCTGCTAACGAGTACGAAGCTGTTTTCACTTCAAATAGCGTTTGTTCCTTTTGAGATTCTCGGTATTCCCCACTGCAGTTCTACAGTGGTTATCGTATACCGTTCAAGTTATGCTCAGCGAAAATATCTATGCGAGGGATATTGATTTAATTGATTGTAGCGTCTGAGCCCTCAGGCGCCGACGCCATACAAGTGAAAAGGCGTGCCGTAGTGAAGGGCTCCGGATTAATTTTGACCACCTGGGGCCCTTTAACGTGCGCCGAAATCTCGAACACATGGGAGTTCTCGCTTTTCACCTCCATCAGAACAGCGGCCCCAGCGGCCGGGAATCGAACCCGCGTCCTTGGCCTCAGCAGCACAACGCCTTTGTCACTGAGCCGTCACGGCGGGGTATGCGAGGGATAACTCGACTTCTGACTTCTCTAATCAAGTTCACGGGCGAACGATGATGAGGCCAAGCTTGCGTCCTCTTGACTTGAAGCCTTGTTTTGAAATTCCGTTATACTAAAAAAATTAATTAGTGTTCGTTCTTTTCGAAGTGTAGTAGTTTACACCAAAGTTCTGCTCTTTTTACTCGGAGTATGTATAGGCGTATTTTCATCGATGGAATACTGTTGTAGCGCTTCGGTTGGTGGGATAAGTAGACATTTCTGCAAAACAGTGACGGTAGTATCATGCCACCATCGAGGAACACGAAATCGACGCACTAGGGTGCGGTGGCACATAAGCGTTATGTATATCAGGAGAGATATCCACGGGAGAGCACAGCGGTTTGGGATAGGCGGAGAGGCAGTGGAAGTGGTAAGCGAATATATCTACTTAGGCCAATTAATGACCTCGGATGCCGGCCATAAGGCAGAGATGCTTAGAAGGATAAGAATGGGGTGGAGTGTATTCGGTAGGCATTCTCAGATAATGAATGGCCGCCTACCACTGTCCCCGAAGAAAAAAAATGTATAACAGCTGCATATTACCGGTGGTCTCCTATGGGGCAGAAACATGGAGGCTTACTCGGAGGGTTCAACTTAAATTGAGGATGCCTCAGCGAGCATTGGAATGGAAGATGATATGCGGGACATTAGGTGACAAGAAGAGAGCGGAGTGGGTCAGGGAACAAACGCGTGTTGAGGACACATTAGTAGAAATTAAGAAGAAATCGGTGTGGGCAGGGCATGTAATGCACAAGATAACCGTTGGTCATTAAGGGTAACAAAGTGGATCCCTATAGAAGGTGACCGCGGCAGAGTGCGGCAGAAAGTTAGGTGGGCAGATGAGATCAAACATTTTGCGGGGATAAATTGGTCACAGTTAGCACAGGATCGGGATAATTGGGGATCTATGGGAGAAGCCTTTGCCCTGGAGTGGGTGGAGTTAGGCTGGGGATGATGATGATATCTATCAGATCAAAACGCTTTATAAATCAACCCTGCCCCCTGAACACACCGTGTCCGAGCATTATACGTTCCTATCTTCCGGCATTTAAACCTGCATCATGTACACGAATTTTACAACGTGGTCCTTCTGAAACAATATCAGAACGGCGTAAAATACAATGATGCCTTTTGATCTATTTGTCCCACCTTACATTGAAAGAAAATGTGCGTGACTTACGTGTTACTGAGCTGTTGAAAATTCCACGATCACGGATGAAGTATCGTCGCCAGATGCTGTCTTATCAATTGCCTGTTTTACTGAACACCGCCTCGATTTATTAGTGCGCAAATAATATGGCACATGAATTTATTGCCTGCAGTGTCACTCTGAAAATTTTTCTTGGTGCCCAAGTGATTTGTTGCTCGCTTGCGCTTGCGGTGTTGCTTTATTTTTGCATTTCTCTGTATTTCACAGTAACATATTTCTTCTTTTGGGAAGAACTCATTTTTTAAGGGGGGCCTATGTTCTTCTCTGCGTTTTTTCCGCGTTATCGAGTTTTGCTTTGGTGAAATTGCGACTTCCGGTATGTGTTCTTTTATCTTTTGTTTGATTGATTTTGGTGCACAGATGAAACTTGAAGCAATTTTTACCTGTACAATCGATTTTTTTAAGACATGCTGCTGTATCTCCGAATATATTGACTGTATGTTATTGTTAAAGGGGTGCAGTCCTTGTCAAGCCATAGTGACTTTTTGTCTGTGTTCCCTTCAGTGTCATTTCGATACTGGAAAATAGAAATGATTTGATCTGATTTGATTTGATACGATTTGAGGGGGGGGGGGGCGGAGCGATTTATTGCTGCCCCCTTACTGGGAGCCGTAAACATGTGTAAACCTCCATCCCCCACGCTCCCCGTTCTTTCCCGGCCAAGATCTGCATGCTCCCGCTCCAACTTTTCCGAAAGACTGAATTCGAATATTTCCATTGCCCCTAAGTTGCGCCAAAGCTGCCACTTAGCGGTAGTGGAGACAGCTCACCCATGATGTCAATGCGTTGTCGGCGTAATAAGGTATCACCCCCACGACCTTTTTTTCTAAAAGTACATCAGCTGCTGCTGCAGGGAATCGTTTCCGCGGTAGTCTAGTGCCACAAGAGATAAGGCGCAAAAGGATTTGGTAATGTTTACTTGCTCAATTGTTCCTGGTGAAAGCGATGCTGCGGCACTAGTTGAAGAAATGCATTCAAACATTGCCGAATACAACTTATTTCTCCAATTAGCACATTATCATTACATTTGTACAAAGATGCTGCTGGTAAAGGGTATACTGTATTGCCCTAATGAGTGGGATCCGTATAAATTCTACTGGGTTTTAATCAAACTAGGTCTTTAGATATTCTGTTGAGTGTCCACTATATAAATTTTTGTTGAATTTTAGATTGACTGCACTCATCAGAAATATCGGTGTAAAATAAAAGAACATAAAGTTAGTAGCCTTATTATTAGCCTTATTAGCCTAGTAGCCTTATTGTTATAGAATTCCGTAGAAAGAGTGCACACTGAAAAAGCAGCCTTTCAAAGGTATATGTTTCAGCCTGATGAGTTTTGTAAATTGGTGCTCGAAAGAGTTGCAATAGACTGGTATCGTTAGATCTTGTGTTGAGTTTTTTCAATGCAAATCCCTCTGACTTTTTTATGACAATTCTCAAGAACCCTTGGGTTTGAATTAAGTTTCTGTTGGCTCTATAAAAATCAACAGGCATTGAATTGAAACTCCAAATCTATTTTTGCAAGGGAGCTAAGCGTCTCCTCAACCATTACGTAGAGCTTTACGAGGGATTTTCCGAATGGTATAATGGGTGGCATGATTGGGTCAAAAGAAAGAGCAACTAAATGGCAGTTGAATTTCCGGTACACCGAATACTTTGGACGACCATTGGGAAACAACGCTGGCATCGACTTTAATTACAGCGCGGAACCGGCGGAAATTACAGGGAAGAAAAGTCAGCAAAAAGGAATAACCAGCAAAACAGCAAAATACCACAACGTAGAACAACCGGCCAGAGGCTTTTTTGAAGCATCTGCCTTTTCCTTCTTTATTTTTCCTTTCTCCGAAGGAAGAAATCCCCTTATGGCTCTCCTCTTGTTTTATTCCCGTCAGTGAACGGAGCGGAAACCTTACAACACCCGCCCTTCGGTTCCCGCTGTTGTCCCTTATTCATTGCCTCGAATCAGATCCCCATTATGGCTCAGTGATTCGACGCGCCTCTCCTGACGCTCCAATTGTACTTGTTCGTATTTTTTTCAAAGTGTCAAAGCTTCCGCCTTGCGTGGTTCGGTGCATTAGCTCCCTGAATTACAAGTTGCCCTTTGCCCACGGGTCCCCTTTATATTATTCTCTTTCTTCTTCTTCTGCGAAGCCTCGCCAGAAGCTATTGGCGGCTCTTTCGTGTAATTACCGTAACAGTGACACGGCCTCGCCTCACGTCACAGGCCCTCATCACGTGAGCGTAGATTACAGCCTCTCGGTTCCATTCCGATCTTTAGTCCTCTGGGCCTTTTTTCACGCATATCATGCAGCAAAGACTTGGAAAGCTTATTGCTTGCTTGTTGGTCCGTTCAAAATTCTTGTTGCTGAAGCAAAGAACAGACGTCCCTTTTTTCTCGACTGCGGTCGTACGGAGTCTTCTTTAATGGGAATTTATCGAGCCATGTACGCCAACATGTAGAGGCGAGTAATAAGACATGGGCTGCTATTCAGAGCTTCATACATTGGTGATGATGGTGCCAACACAAAATGTAATTTAAACGGGTTTAGAGCAATTAATCTCTGTTAAAAAGAACATATGCGACGCGCCTAAGTTTGTGTAATTTTTTGAACATTGCCCGGGCAAAGGGTGACTTCAGTGCAGAGCAACATATGCCGAAGTACCAGGAAACATTTGGTTTATGCCCAAGAACAATTTGTAGCAATATATTCTTGAAATGTGCTTACGGATGGGCAGAAATTTTTATATCAATCACTCGATGAATAGCCTTACTTGTTTTCGGTACGTTGTTGCTAACATTTGCCTTCGGGGTGTTCTTAAAGGTGGAGATGTTCTGGCTTTTGCAATTCATTTAGCGAGAAATCCAGTATTGGTTTCACCTGCTCTACTACTGCGCGTTTTATCGTCGCCACAAGCACTATTATCGTAATCATGTCTTTCTCCCGCAAAAAATATTCTTTAGAGAGCGCATGACGTCACATTCTTTACGGCTATAATCATCATGCACTACGACCGAAGACACAACCTACAAGAACTGCGATTCAGCGTAGCCACTAGCTCCATTTTTGTTGGCCAAGTCGGCAAAAAATCCAAGGCCGTCACTTCTGCTAGTGGAGTTATCGCCCACGTGGGCGCGTTTTGCTTTTTTTGCTCAATGAGATATCAACCTTAAGCGCTAGCCAAATGGACGTGGTTGAAACAATGCTAACGTAGCTAGTGGCGCTGATCGAGCCGACAGCAAGAAACATAAATTTTCCCTTAATTTATTTATTATTTCTTGCTGTGTTTGCGCTGGACCGCTAGGGCGGCACACGTTCTTTCTCTTTACTTTTTTTCTATTTTACCTCGAAGCTCCTCGTTGCTGTCTTCCTATCCGTGCTTTTCTTTCTTTTCGCAAAATGCAATGTGACACTCATTAAAAAAAACAAGAGAATATTTTATTATTTTGTTTGTTTGCGTGTCTCCTGAAAGCTGCCCATTGATTACTTTGTGCTTATTCATGTTAAATGTACGAGCCTTGCACCAGTGCTGGCAGTTTGGAGATGTCTGGCCTGTATATCCGTCATTTTCGCGCTGTTTGTGATGACAAACGCTTTTGCGACAGACCCAACACTTACTTAGAGCGGAGAACAATGGAAAGCGCATGCCCCACCCCTAATGTTTCGTTTCCAACAGCTGCTTTGTCATCCGAGCCTTTTCAAGGGACAATGAAGGCAGATAGAAAGGCGTGCTCAGACGAATGTTCAACTGCACCGAAGTCCTCTCAGCTTTTATTCAGCCGCGAAAGCTGCTTTGTTGCCGAGAAATTACCCTTTAAATAACATATATCCTTCCTCGTGCCATTTCATGACGTTTCGCGTGAAGTGAATGGAGGCCGGAAGGGAGTGATATAGCTGTGTTGTTTAGCAGGAAAGCTAAAACACTCCGAGCGAACCATCGTGAGTGCAAGAGCCACTGGTCGTGCACTCAGCGCATACGACAAACCGACTTGTCCGCCCTACGATTGCGTTACCAGTCATTCTCTGTGCGTCAATCTTGGTGCCGCACGGGACATGAGATGGTGGTTTAACCACGGCTAGATCACCTGGTATAACCCCCAGGTAACCGATAATTCCACCACTAGCGCCAATTTGTCCCCTGTTGCTTGGTAGGCCAAACTGTCAAACCAAAATACAACAGAAAAATCACTGATGCTGCTACGGCAACGCTTTCTTTGATGCGGGAGGAGGAAACACCACGCCGCTTATCGTCTGCTATATATATGGGCTGAACGAGCGCGACTGTCTGCGTGCCGCAAGCGTGAACAAACACCGCTTGCATTTTACTTTTCAGATTGTGTTGCTGCTGCACATCTTATTTTCGGCAGCATTCAGTTTCTAATTTGCTTGGCCTCTCAGCCCATAGACAAGAACATTTGTTTGGATTTCTTTCTTGAAGCGTGGCAATTTGGTTTGGGGCAGAAAAAGTAGTAGGTGGGAAATGTGGTTTACTCACTGATTTTATTATCAACGTATCGCAAGCGAAGTTCAATACAGGCCACAATAGCACAGATCTGTGTATCTCGTATAGTAAGTACAAATGTCCGCATTCTGTGTCGGTTACACAAACATAAGAGACATCTTCGTACAATTTATCGTATACAGAAAATTGCCGCAGAAGTCACTATACACAATACGATTCTACAGCAACGATATTCCATAAAAACACGCGTTTGTGAATAATAAAATGATTATGAAGTGAGATGACCAGCTCATTTCGCCACAATTAACAACCGGTTCATATTCTTGTTCTCGTAAACTTGCTAGCCCCCCAAAAAAACTTTTTATAGCTAGCGAATTTTCTGCGTAATTTCGCCATACATGACACCTAGTAAATGGAAGAGCTACCACTATGAATATCAGTAAACAACACGTAAAAGCGAAACAAATATTGAGAGTGCATACCAGGTACAAAAACGGTGTCCTAGTACAGTTTGAAAAGCGAAGCGCAGCTCGGCGTCACGCAGGTGACTTGAACTTCTCGTAACACGGAATGCGAGCGGTCAGCTGCCACGTAAATAATTTTGGGAGCTTCTTTCGTGTTAATAAGCATTCAAAGGCGGTAATGTCACTATAAGAAACTGGTCGTCGGTACGCTCTAAAGCCAAACCAGTTCGTCAAAGAAGCATTAAAGCACATTAGGCAAACATAATTTATGAACTTTTCTCTGGTGGAAAGAAAATGAAGAGCAACCGCTCACTAAACTGATACCGAAGCGAAATTCCCGTTTGCGTGTCCGCTGGCACCAATCGGGTCATGAGAAATGTCGACAGGTAGCTTTACATGCTTACAGCATTACTGACAAATGAGTTGTACCAAACAAAAAGAAATTCCCTGTAAAACAACAGCAGAAGGTTTTTCGGTTCGCTTTGCAGCTTTTTTGACAAGGATAGCCCTTGCATCTTCATTACTTTAACGAATAAATAGTGTGCTGACCTGCCGTCCGCTGGAAACCGGAAAAATTTTGCTGTGCTATTCCTTCCCGAGCACGGTGTAAGAATATTAGGCAGTTTTAGCATATCGTTTCCGCGTTTGCGTTACCGTTCGACTGCGCGTGCGCGAGAGTTACCGTGAACGGTAACTTACCGACACAAGCTTTACCGTCGCCAGCGAGCTTCCTGAGCAGACGAAGTTTACCTTCGCGTATTGATTACAGCAAATGCAGTGCGGTCGGCGCTTTATGCTTGGTACGGCCGAATAAAGTAATCTTACTTGATGCTGTTTATTACGTGTTTCTTGCTAAATAATGCTCAGGAAAGCGACAATCGACCATTTTTCTGGGATGGGTGAGCAAAATGGCTGTCCCTACTGGTTCTAAGCCTTGCCCGCCTCAAATAGTTCAGATAGGTTTCTGAGCTCGCAAAGAGCTTTTAGGCCTCCAAACTTGTGCTAGGCAAGGTAGTGTAGGGTATTGAGTAATTGCTACGACATATTTCACTCATTTCTTACCTAAATAATTAGCACGGGGGCAAATTCTATTTCACATTGAATTTAACTCTCCTCAGTAGATGGCGCCACCAACTCGTTTTCTTTTTAAAGCTCTATAGGTGATGGCTACACTATTCTCAAATCAACTACAGTTAGTGTGAATGCTTTACCTCAAAAGTGAAATATTCAAGTTACTTTAAACGAATGCAAATAGATATGAGCAAAAAAATTATGAGTGATTTGCTTTGAGAGTAATTCATCAGATGGCACTACGTGCGCCTCAGCGGCCGGAATACGCAAACCGCTAACGGTGCGCTAAAACGTGCCCTACCGTTTTCAGCGGTAAACGGAAACTCAGTTTCCCGTAACACGGTAAACGGTAACGCAAACACGGTAACGATATGCTAAAACTGCCTATTCTTACACCGTGTTCCCGAGTTGTCGCACCGCACAGCATATAAGCACGCGTTCTGTCGTTTTTCTCAGTTTCTATGACATTTTTAGCCCGTTCGCACTCGGAGACACCAAAATTTTCACCTTCAAGGCATACTACAGAACTTCTACACGTGAACACAGTCAAAGCGGCAGGAGCAGACAGACAGGATGGCAGCAGAAGAGATAAGAGCGAAAGCTCCTCCCGTCGGCGCAATGAATGAAGCGACTAAATAAATAAATGAGGTGCCAATAAAGGAAACAGCCAAGAACACATTTTATATCTACACATACTGGAATCACTTTACTTTAATTGCTGACTATGTTGAAAAGATAAAGCAACATATGCAATAGTTGCTGAATGTTCGCTTAGCTACGAGCGTCATGGCGGCACTTTATTTTGCGATACCAAAACTAGCCCAAGTGTCCGTCCCCTGGTTTAACAATGTCAATGTGCCGCGCGGCCTTTTACTTTACTTACAAAACGTCTTGCGAACAGCGCCACCGCAGCTAGAACGACGACAGGGGCGCTCTTTTGATTCCCAATTTCGTTATGGTTAGTTGAGTTTTAGCCCATTCGATGAACTCAGCTTAACAGCGTGGCGCGATGTGTTAGTTTAACTTGTAACGGCGTGCAACGCTACATTTTCGCGGCAGGATATGTCGGTTGTCATATACCGCAACGTCAGTTTTAACAGAACCTTTCGTAAGCTTTCCTTCGCGATATAATAACGCTTATCGCACCATCTGTTTAATGTTTTACGAAGTAAGTTGCCTATTAGCCCGTAGGCAAGTTGCCTACTAGCCAGTAAGTTTGTTTAAAGCTTTTACGACCGCCCGAACCACTACTAACAAACGCCGGTGCGCCAGTATGTAAATAAAAACCTGCATAACATAAAACAAATAGTATCATTTTATTTCAGCACGTACTGTGGTGGAAGCACAGCCGCACAACACCCTGAATCAACCGACCCGGTTTGACGCGCACATTTGATTGAACTGCAAGACAATCAAGAACAAGCACATCGTCGCGGGATGCGCTTTGATGCCGTAGCGCGGAATGAACAGGCGATCGATTGCCTCCTGTTCGTCGTAAGGGTAGCACCCACTTATGGCGAATTACGGGGGCGAAGAAGGTACAGCATCCCAAATCTGAATAATATAGCGGGAGCGACGACCGATCGGCTTGTCAGCGCCTTATCACGGTGTTCAGCAGCGAAATAGGCGAGGGTATGCGTAGGCGCATATGGCTATCTGCTGTATGAGTGTCGTCTACTACGCTGTTTCCTTGAGAGTGGTACAGCCCCTGCCACAGCATCTGAAGGACTTTGTTCACGAGAAACCGTAGGTTATTTGAAGCGCATGCGAGAACAAATGCACGTTTGATTTTTCTTTCGGATCAAGTGCCCCGCACCGCGTGAGGAATGCACTCGAAAGATAAATAAAAGTAGAACAGGGCGGGTATTTTGGCCGGAAGGCCTGAAGCCGCTGCGCGATATAATGCGATAAATAAAAAATTTGATAAACATAAAAACTTGTGCCCCACGCTGCTTAGCTACCTTTGGCGGTAGCGATGCAGCCTTCAAGATAAGAAACACAGGGTGTTGCCATGAGGAGAACAGCGGAGCAGACGACGCTCCACACAGCAGATAGTTCTATGCGCGTGCGCGTACTCTCGCCTTTTTCGCCGGTGAACACCGTGTTAAGGCGCTGACATGCCGATCGGTTCGCTCACGCTATATTGCTTGAATTCCGGGTTCTGGTTTTCTGCAGTTAAACAAGTTATGGAGTTCAACTTTTTCGCCAATAATTTTTTATTCTTCATGCCAATTTCAGTTCATGTAGAAAGAAACAGTTCCATTTCAAAAAATTCGCTGGACTGAATGTAGGCGCTTTACTTTCAAAACCAATATAAACAAGGCCGACTTGGATTTTTTAATAGCGAAGCTGTTTAGCAAATCGTAATTTTTCGTGTTCGTAGTTAAAAATACCAAGAAATTTCCGAGCGCGCACGTGAGTGCGGGCCTCGCGGCGACCGCTTGGCAGTTAACAAAACCAAGAAAATACCTAGCGCTCGTGTGTGCTTGCCTCGCGACAACCGCCCAGCGTCCCCGGTGCGCTTTCGTCAAGCCAAGCTCACTCACTTAGGAAGATTGGCCAAAACGCGGCAACACTTGCTCGGAACGAGAAGGACACGTCATAGAGTACAGACATCCAAGGTGATGTCCAATGATTATCACATAAAAAAAATAAAAAAAATCCCGCCATCTCCACGAAGTGAATGATGATGGGAGGGGCGAAGCTCAAATGCTTATCGGCGAAACCGTGAAGCATTCGCCCGCACATGATATAAAGACTCGACACGTCAAGCTTTTCATCGCTCCGTTGACAAGCCCGTCGACGACGTCGATTTTTGTGGTGATTATGTAGGGCTTGTTATGGACGATGAGAATCTCCATGGGTAAGTTGGCGAATTCGGTTTGTGACATTTCAGCCACCTTGGCCGTCGCTTTCTGCAGAGCGTCTTGTGTCGTGTACCCCCGGCACGTGTCTTGAGCTCGCAGGCGACGAACGACAACCTCTTCTTCTTCATCTTCTCCTTGTTGGGTAGCAACGAACGCGTTGAAGGGTTTGTCCTCTTCGGCCAATTTTTGGTTGGCCAATCCCTAGGGGGATCCTGCACAATCATCATTAATGTGCCGTGCCGTATACAGCAGCAACGAGGGACGGGTCAGGGCCCGAGCAAGAGTAGCTTCGCCCCTAAAAGGAGGAAAATCGCTAGTTTTCACCCCAAGCCCAGCCAGTTTTTCTCTTAAGCTTATTACATGTAGCGCCCTCAGTTCAGCCTCTGCCAAACGCCGAAACGGGGAGGAAATATTCTCCCCTGTCGTCACTGATCATTCGTCGGCGCCGACGCTATAACGAAACCATTTTTGTTATACAGTGGCTTTCGCCGATCGGGCTTACACCACGACTCTTTGCAACACCGCCCGTGGAGCAGTGGGCTGCTTCTTTGTCCTCTCACTGTCTTTCTTGTCATCATGTGCTCGCCACGCAAACGCAGGGCTCGCCAGCCGTGTATTTGGCGCACATTCTGTGGGTGCCGCTGCATGTTTGCAGTGTGCGACCCGCATGCGCTCTGATTAAGGTTACCACCGCATTTGTGGACGCTTTCCACAGCTGACGCCGAAGAATAAAGGAGGGCAGCGATAATACTAAACTTCCGCTTTCTTCATCAAAGAGCCATGACCACAGCATAGTGATGCATCAGTTACTAAAGACCAAAGGCTACCGTTCGGTAGCATTTTGAAAGGTGTCTCTGAATGGCCAGACCAGCAATCTGCTCTTCGCTAAAGGAGCGAAGGCAATGAGTGTCGTAACTCATACGTGCCGTACCGTTAAACGTTTTCTGTGCTTTGATCTATTCAACTGCTCCTTAGAAAACTTGAAACTAATAAAAAGTAGCAATTGTAGGGGTCACATTTGACGGTTACATTTCACGAAATAACAAAACAGGCGTGAGTCTCACGCATTGGTGTGGGTTATCGAAACAAATAACAAACTCATTGTTCCTACTTGCAAGCTCTGGGATCACTGTTACAAATACTTTATAGCTGTTGTAAATTTAATTGTGCTTTGTGATCACGGGAATATTTCAGACATGTGAAAGTGTATTATGTGTTGTGCATTGAGTATGTATGCGCGTATTATACTTGCACTGTTGTCTATTGCATGAATTGTGAATTGGCAATTGAGGCCTTCAATGAATTGTATGCTGCTGTGCTGCGCTATATATCTTCTGAATCCTTCCCGCCAATTTGCGGCCTCTTTAGTCTTGCTACGTAAGCCACAGAGGAAGCGCCTTGATGTAAGCACCCGCCGATAGTGATGCTTAGTAGCTGCTTTTCCCCCTTTCTTTAGTGTCATCTATTGCTCATTGGTAAACATTTAGGATTGGTTTACTTTGAGCTCGCTTGATGGAGAGCAGTGTCATCTGTGCATTCCTTTTTGTAGTGGCGTCCACGCTCCGACGGATGCGACGGATCTGTTTTTTACGCCGCCTGCGCCGCCTTGGCACTGAGATGCACGATTGTAGACGACTTGCGTGTACATGCATCGGTCGTATCAACGTTAGGGGACTAAAAACAACTAGTTTTTCGCAAACTGTCGCATTGGATGTTTTTTTGATATCGTGTGTCGGGGAACGGCGGAGTTACATTCCTCTGGGAAATAAAGGCGGCACTTGAAATGCCATCGTTGTGACTGCTGATCTGTGAACGATGGCGCGTCCGCGATGGCTTACCGCAGCGACGGCTTAGAGGCACAGCACTCGCCTAGTATGGAGGAACTACTGTATTTAAATCCGCGTACCGCCGGGCACCCACCGGTTTCTTTAATGGGTACAGGCGTCCCTGGTAGAGCATGGACGCTTGAAGAGAGGAATAACGGCTGGAAAGCTGCCTTTGCCCTTGCGAGGGACCCCTGACCCTTGTTCATCTGGCGGGGCCCCCCGGCCATTTACAACATGGCATCGCCGCGGGTGAAAGAGTCTGGCGGCATGTCCTGCCACAGGCGGTTACCGAGTTGACCGTCCACCGTGGCTGTGGATGTCACCATGTGCATTCGTGTGCCTTGGTGACACCGAGCACCCACCGGTAAAATAGGTACCAGACTCTCCGGCCTGGTGCTCAGCCCTTGTGCGGCACTACAACGCTTGGGAAGCTGCCCCGCCTTGCACAGGGAAATCCCCCGTATGGAATGGGACGGCAGCAAAAATGCAACTTTTTTTTATTTCAAGAAAGCGAAGGCGGAGCGCCTTCCGGGACGCATGAAAGAAGTCGCGCATACGGATGGAGTTATGTCTTGCTAAACGCATTTGTGGTGCTTCGTAGATAATGTCTTGGTTCTTTTAGCGTATTTTAAGCGCACACAAGCACAGTAACCTTACCTGTTTGTACTTCCTGAATACTCAAACCGATAAGCTCAATAGGCCTTTCATGCATAACAGGCCTTGCTCGTATAGCGCTGCCAGGGGAGGAACGTTTCTCCATTAGCTTACAAAAGCGGGAAATCTTCCTCCACTCCCTGGGGAGAAACAAGCTCCTCCCTCTTAAAGGCAGACTTGTTCTACTTCTTAGGGAGCAATATATGATGCATTCCTGTTTCAACCTTATGGGAGAAACTGTTGACACCCTTTTTTTTTAGAGTGAATAGCAGCCCCATTAAATTACTGTACCTTTTTTACCGGTCCTTGTTTCTACTCTAACGCTGAAGAAACCTGGTGTAAAAGTGTCAACCAACAACAAAAATCGAGCTTTATACTTATTTTCCTGGTCATTCCGTTTCATACAGTTGGTTCACAAGTCCCTCTTTCCTGCATGTCGATACGAATCCACCATGAGTACGAAAGACGCTCAGCAAGAGTTTACGTGAAAAAAAAAAAAAACTCAATAATCATATCGGCTATTTTTATAGCGACATTTCGGCTATCCCCATTTCGTTCTTTCTAATCCTGCCTTTATCTCCGTTCAGGCACGTGGGACGCGTGCAGTCAAACTGCGGTCAAGATAAACGATGGGGCTCCATACCCCGTGCCTCTTTCCCTTTTCGCTCACCTTTTTGTGCTCTCTGTTGTGCGCAGGCGTCAAGGCGTGCACTCAGACACGTACATTCCAATAGAAGTAAGGGCACACAGCTTAGCAGCACGCGGCGGCAGGACACGAAAATGCCTGGCATCGCTCATGCTTAGTCTGCTGTTTCTCAGGCTGCTGTTCTCGCCTACAGTTCACTCATCGTTCTTTCTCTCCGGACGTCCCATTAACTTGTATCCTTTTTCCGCACACAGCCCTATGTAACTCTGCATAGTTACTTGAGCCGGTGCACGTCGCCAACTGCTCAATGCGCCAGGCACGCGAATAGGGAAAAGAGCCAAGCGAAGCATCCGTCATGGCTCCCGGATGCAGGAAAAAGAGAAGCTTGAACGGGAAAGTGCGTGCCGATGTCGTCCATCACGAGCACGGCCCCGACACTACCACCGTTTGTTTCCGCCAATTGATTACTCTCGTCTGCTTAGTGCTCGGGCTAGGTTGCCAAGAGCGGATATAGTCGGTTCCAGCTCAATGGATCTGTCACCAGTAACAGTGTGTTTATTATTAAATAGCCTGATCATGGGATTACATTTTAATACAAAATTTGAGGTGTCGGCGTAACGCCAGACAGTTATCGGCCTCTATCTATCCCTCCCCCCCCCTCAACAATCACTTCCCCCAGTAGTTAACTGGGCAGATGAAAAGCCGGCGTCGTCCTCCTGCCCGCGCGATGACAGAAAACTGGCGGAAAGACGACCCATGAATTTGGGGGTAGATGGCACACGTGTTTTTATTAGCTAAGGAGCGATTTCTTCGGTGTGGTACTTAACCATTATTGTCTGAAAGCCATAATAGGCACCAGCTTTAGCAATACGAAAGTGATGACTCTAAACCGTAGACACGGAGTTTAAAGAGGTGTTTTACAACTCCGCTTCACTAATTTTTTCCTTCTGTATGTAACGGGTTGTTTTTTTTTCGATTAATGGGGTTGTACCGTGTGCAAGTAATGTTTGTTGGAAAGCCTTCTGGTAAACCCAAGACACGTTTTGAATCACACAAATTACTTTATTTTGCCCAATAATTAACTTATGCGAGCTATGCCAGCTTTTTTATTTCATCGACAATAACCGGTGAACATCTTGATATTGAGTGTGTGCTAATTGGTGTGAAGTGTTACCCGCAATACAATAAATAGATTTTGTTAAGTAACCATTAATGCCATGTGCACTACACGTACTCATGGAATGGGTGAGACACGGAGAATGAATTAAATCATGATTGTGAAAGTAGTCGAAAATTGTGAACATAGCTCCCGTTAAAAAATGATAGTTTACCTTGTTAGCTATCTATATTGAAACATAAATATGATTGTTCTCGCGAAGTTACCAGGGTTTCTTGGATATTTTTCTACGGCCATGAAGTTCATTTCAAACAAACCTCTTTAAACCAGCTTCCTGAGTCCCTTCAGATTTTGTGAATACGTGTGCTTTCTATTTGGATCTTACCTGTTTATGTCAACACCTTAGATACGACAATTAAATTTTTGAGCATATTTAGGCCTTTATTTTAAGACAAATGAAAATGCGTATTTTCTTGTCCACTCCATGGTTTTTTTTTTCCTTTCGGCACAATACGAAAGTCCGTGCTACATATTGTTCTGAGACCAGCTAGAAGAAAAATGGCTGCGGATTAGCTCAGACAACCTTGGATATGCAAAGCAAAAACTTGCCTTTGTCTGGTTGAGTCTTGGTTTCGCTTGGTTAACCTTTGATTAAGCTGTATTGCCGACCATGCCTCAGAGACGTTCGGTTCCGTGCTACCCTCACAGAAGGTAGCCAGGTGAACGCGGCGTTCATTCACGGAGAACGCACCGTTCCTGTTCGCCGGCGCGATACAGGTCACGTTGCCCCAGACAACCCAGCGCCGCATGCATGGGAGACTGCGGAGGTGGTCGGCTGCCTCGGCCGCAGCGGCGGCGGCGACAGCTCCTCGTTCTGCGCAGAACGGTTGAAAACGTGGCCTGTGCGCAGCGCCGATAGCGTGCCCGGCGAATTACGCGATGCGCTTCGAGGGGTGTGTCGCCGGGGGTGGGTGTCTGTTTAACAATGTCACATTTTGAATCTTCCGCTAAAACGCTTGACGAAAGTAGTGAAGCTTTACTACTTTCTTTACTACTTAACCCAAGCGCATGAAAGTTTACAGGGCTATGTGTGTGGGCCATGCAAACCATGCTCCTAGCGCTTGCAGTGAACGATGAAGAAGACGAGGATTCGGTCTCGTTCTTACCACGGCCGGCTTGCCCAACTTGTCGTGACTCCTTCTACTCGCCTATTGTAAATATACACCACCGTTCCTGCATCTTCGTCGTAACAATATTAATAAACGTATTCCGTAAACTTACTAGGAAACGGCAGAAATAATGTGTCGCACCCTGTAGGCACAGGTTTCACCAACCAGAAGCCGTTAATGATTGTTAATTGAGCTAAGACTGTAGGGACTGCTAGTAACAGTTACAGACTTTACACGGCTATTGCCGGTCCGCAACTGAATTCTATTAGAAATTCAAGCCGGAAGTTATAAACGAAGCTCGTAGCAAAATTATTACGCAGGGCGAAGCATTTCTGGTTGAACCTCTTCGCCGCACTTCCTTTCCATGGGGCTGAGAGGTCTGGACCATGTCTCTGGGCATTTAACAACTCAAACGCAGTTTTACCTGCGTTTTCCGCTTTCTTTGGCACCGCTCGCTCGCTACAGCGTGAGGCAATATATTCGTTTGTCTTTTTCTACTCTGTTTATATCTCGCTTGTCTTTAAAACAGCTTTCAGTCATCATTGCGTTTCTTGTTTTGTTTATGCTGTGTTTCGTTTGTCACAGCAGAAGACAGTGCAATTTTCGTTATGTTTTACCTTATTTCTGCTGCATGTCCGTTGCTCTAGAATAACAATTTTCCTTAGACTATTATTATTTCTGCAAAAACGAATCTAACACTAAGTTTTTAAAAAGCGCCATGAGTTTTTCGTAATGCGCTTGTGTTGTACAGCCTCCCAAATTTTTGATAATAAAGCGGAAGCGACGACCGATCGGCACGTCAGCGCCTTATCAAGGTGTTCACCGGCAAAATAGGCGAGGGTACACGCACGCGCATATAACTATCTGTTGTCGGAGCGACGTCTGCTTAGCTGTTCTTCTCAGGGTAACACACCCCCTGTTTTTCTTGTCTTGCAAGGCCGTTTCGCTACCGCGGAAGGTAGCTATGCAGCGTGGGGCACAAAGTCACTCAGCTGCAGTAGCAGGGGATGTACCACTCTCGAGGAAACAGCGTAGCAGACGACGCTCATACAGCAGATTGCCCTATGCGCATGCGCGTACTCTCGCCTATTTCGCTGCTGAACACCGTGATAAGGCGCTGCCATGCCCGTCGGTCGTCGCTCCCGCTATATTATTAAGAATTTTAGAGGGTGTACTTAATTAATTGATTGTGGGGGCTTAACGCGCCGACGCAACGCAGGCGATGAGGCGCGCCGTAGTGGAGGGCTCCGGATTAATTTTGACCACCTGGGGATCTTTAACGTGCGCCAAAAATCTCGTACACACGGGCATTTTTGCTTTTTGCCTCCAGCAAAAATGCGGCCGCCACGGCAGTGAATTGAACTCGCGACCTCGTGCTCAGTAGCACAACACCTTAGGTTACATGTACTTAGGTTACGTGTGTGTCAAACAATGTTGATTAATTCGAACAATGCCCAGAATGGTAATAGTTTGTAAATGTTTTTCATATACATACTTCGTTTCTATGCCCGCTAATAAAAGGACCCAGCGACACTTTTTTCAACTTTTTTTGAAGTCCTAAATGCTTGCAAAACGTAGTCACTCAACATACCCAGTACTTAGATTAGGGGGTCGCAAAGTACCGCAGCCAAAATTTACTGCTCTATGCGCATCAGATAACTTGTAAACTCCCTCAAAAGATTTTTCCCTCTTTCCCGGTCTTGACGTTCTTCGACGGCTCGAATTACGTCACTACGGCCATGTAGCGGCTGTTGGCCGGTTTTCCTTCAGTTGCAGCAATGAACGCTTTTCAATAGCAACTTTAAAAAAAGCAACAACAAAGCAGAAAAGGAAGGCGTATCTGGTGCGGCGAGCAAATCACGCAGTGCCGCTCTGTGCTGGCAATAACTGTAGGTTTCTGAGGGGTTCCAGGCGCGAAGGAAAGAGTGAAAGCGCTTATCAAAAGTGTTGCAGGGTCCCTTTAAGGAAGGCACACTGAAGCCAGTAGCGGCCTTTTACACGGGAGAAAACAAAAAAAAACATTTGTCCGAACCACCAATACTTCAGGGGACTTATTAAAGAATGCTACGCATATTTTGCAGCGGGGTCCTGCACATAGCGCTTCAAATCTGTGGAGTTCAAGAACCCGGGAAAAAGCAAGGCTGGCATAAGTTCGAAATCAGCTGTCTGCAGGGTTTTGCTTGCTGAAAGGTTTCATGCAGCATTTCTGATGAACGTTTTCGCAGTTTCATTCGTACCTCAAAACCACTGAGAAAGCTATGTGTGGGAATCTAAGCCCAAGCGACAATGACCTGCATGCAGAGAGGGGCGACCTTGGAGATTGCAAGCTTTAATGGCGATTATGAGAATGACGAAGCAGTTTGAGGGAGCATACCGCTTAATGATTGGCACCGATGATGATGACGTATCGGCTCAGCAGCGATGATACGAAAGTTTCGACACTGTGGTTATCACCAGCACTGCGCGACACTGCGTGATTTCGTTGGCGAGAAGATACGCCTTCCAGTGCCTGCTTTGCTTCTGTTGTTGCACCCTTTTAATTCGGTATCGAGTGCGTCTATTGCTGAATCTGGCAAGAGACCAGCGTACAGCCGCTGTATAGATCGAGGGACATCGATCAGGTGGCGAAGAATGTTCAGACCTAGAAAAGGAGAAAATTATTTTAGGCACGTGTACACGCTTTCTGATGGGCATACAGCAGTAATTTTTGTCGGAGGTTGCAGGAGCTTCATCTGGGGTAATTGATGGAACATACTAAAGAAACAATAGCGCAAAAGACGGGACGAAGGACTACAGTACAACAGACGAGCGCTAACGTCCAACAAAATTTTATTTGAAGCAACAAAGGTTCTTATACATGGGAGAGGGAAACACACTGGCTGCAGTCGGGCCATGATGATTTTCCTATTGCCTCAAAAAGGCTACCTCCTTATCGGCAAGCGCCACAGACGGGGAGCTAATGCACTTGTCAGCGACTTTCGAGATATGAAACGCTTCCAATATCTCCCTTTCAAGCTTATCACTGAGGTGCAAGAAACTTTTTATTATTAATTGCTTGTCCCTTGAAATGCATGCAAAGGTCCGCCAAATGTCCCCCAGAATTATTGTTAATCAAAAGCCCAGCTGTTAACTTGCTCTCATTCATTGAAGCAATAGCCAGTTTACGAGATGTAAACTCTTTTGCAGTTCAGTGGGATTTCATAAACCACATTCCTCACATGAACACACATGAACAAAGAAAAACGCTCTGGACAGGAAGAGTGTGCAGGGGATACTTTTTTGGCAAAGGGTATCTCACAACTTCAAGAAGGTTCCACAGAGGCTTAATGTTAATGTTGTTTTCAGTGCACCGTGCAAGTTTGCCCGATGGGGACCAAGGCAAAGTCAAGCCCTTTTTCTAAAAACAACGCCGTGTAGTACACGCAATGTACGAATATGAATACGGTTTAAGAAGTCCCACTGAACCGGGAACAAATTTATATCCGTAAAACATGGTATTGCTACAATTAAACGGCAGGAGAACAGAACTGGGCTGCTAATCTAAAGGCTACGGGACATTTGGTGGACTATTCAAGTTTTTCAAGTGCAAACCGATAGGTAATGATGATTTCATGGCACGTTAAAAATCCCCATATTTTCAAAATTAATCCGGAGCCCTTCACTACGGCGCGCCTCATCACCTGTGTAGCGTCGGCGCGGTAAACCCCATTATCAAATAAAATGGCCATCCTTCTTCACGGAGTGGAAGGGCTCTGAATTTTTTTCTTGGTATTTTTAACTGCAGACACAGAAACTTATGATTGGCACAACAGCCCCGCTCTTAAAAGACGCGAAGGCAAGACGACGATGATAACAATGAGAGGACGCATAGACTTATGCGTTCGCAACCACTGCATCAATATAAAGTGTTTGGGAGTCCTTGTTCTTTAAGTTATCGCACTAGAGCATAATGCCATTGAATTGTATCGAACAAGTGCGTTTGCTTGGAGAAAGCGGAATATTTCGGCGGTTATTGCGTCGGTCAGACTAAAGCAGAAAATTATAACAGTAACATTGAAAATATTAGCTTCCTTTAACATGGTGTCGACAAGCCCTGCTAAAAAAACAATGTCATCAGTCAATACCTTTACTCCAGCATGAGTCTTCTGCGAACGCGCAACATGAACTAGGGCATGGTTGACAACAATAAATAAAATAAGTAAAAACTATAAGAGCTTCTTGGGTAACATTTTATGGTGAACCTTACGGCATCAGTCGACAGCCACAGGGAGAGAGAAAAGCTGTATTGAATATCTGTTTTCCAGATAAGCGGAATTTGTAAAGGTTAAAGGTTAAGGTAAACAAAAAACGGTTAAAAACGGAGTAAAGTTTCAGGAAAAAGAAGAGCGTTCATTATGTCCACGATGCCTGATGTTCTAATGAAATAATTGTTGAACTATAATCCAAGATAGTGGGGGAGGGGTTATAATACTTTCTCCTGCTGTACCAAAAAATACTCACGTTTATGTTCACTTCAACTGGCAATGTAAATTGCAGACGACCAGCCTTTCTCTCAACCAAGGCGCAAAACTCAGATAAAAAAAGGCGTGGAAACTTGACAAAAAATATACCCCTAATGCCCTTAACTTTTCTTCCGTCGTCAGAGAGCACGATGTAATTATGGCTGCTGTCGTAAATTATAAAACTGAAACAAAAAGGAGTGTCCAGAGCTTCACAACGCCAAAATGAACTTTTCCTGGATTACAGATACAGAGAAGAAAAAGCAGTGACCGTCTTGGTAATTGCGTTGGAAACCATATCTGTGGCCTTCTAAAAAGAAAGCCAATGTTAGGCAGAGGACAGCGCCTCAAGATGAGCTGACAGGAATATCTTAATTTGGCTTTCGCCAACAGCTCTAAATTTTTAACAGCCTGAAAATATCGGTAATTATGCCCCTCAGGAGCAATCTTGGGCGCTCAACTTCAAGCTGAATGTTTGCGTTGGAGTTTTGGCGTCATTTTCGTGATAGATTTGTTCTCGTTCTAAGTGCCGCTTCATTAAATCTTAAGTTTTTGTTCTCGGGTAGCATGTGGTTGCTTATACTTGCGCCTTTAGCGGTGGTACAAGTTGACAATAATCTGTTTATCTTTGATCATTTGCTGGTAATGTTGTGTCTCTGTCCTTCGCAGACCCATGACCTGTTTTATTGCTTAGTTATCAACTCGCTTGTAATCCCAGCACAAAAGAAGCTGTATAGTCACTCGAATATAATGATATCTAGGAAAGTTCTCTAAATATGCCTCATTTTTAAAGTACTCCTGTATAGGCCGAGAAATGCGCGATTTTTTTGTATGGTGTCTGCGTCAATGAAAACTATGACCAGCACAGTGCTTGATCTTCATGCATGAAACGGGATGCACTTGTGGGGATCGCTAAGAATTTATAAAGGCCATACGCAACAGGACAGGAATGTAGGAGGCCAGCTCTAGTAAAAGTGGTTTTCATGAAACATACTCCTGGGGTGTGTGGGCCAAGAAAGAGTAAATACTTTACTCACATAGCAATGAATTACTGCCTCCACTAGCCCAAAGTCTTCCAACTTGTACTGACAGATATACTTTTTATCTGTTTTGGAGTCATCCACTATTAGATCACTGACGCAGCCTGACTTCTGTCATTAGAGAGTTTTTAACGTGCTTGTATGCGAGCGAAGCAGCCTACATAAAATGAAGCATACTTACACTAACATTCTACGAGCCTCTTGTTTTTTTTTTTTTTTTTTTTTTGCCTACGCTGTAAAGTGTCGCTTCCATCACGGAAAACAAAAACGTTTCTTTCACCCTCATTTTCGCATTAGTTCAGCTGTGAAGACTTGTAGGTCAAGCCTTAGAGTGGTAGCAGTGCGTATCTAGGGCGAAAATTCTAATGGGGCCGTCCTGCATGACTGGCTCTGGATTTCTGTTGCAATGATCTGGATCATTACCTCGGGTAGATTACCGGGACCATTACCTTGTCTAGATCATTAGCCTTAGCCTGGTTAGTTTTAATTGCGAGCGATATTCTTTCAATTAAGAACTACTAAATAGGTGGAAAACTTGATTGAAAGCATATTCCTGCCTAGCTGGGAAACTTCATTGCTAATCTGATTTGTATCGTGCAAAGCTATCTGAATATGAAAAGTAAGAAGCGAATTTATCTGAATATGAAAAGTAAGAAGTTACGCTTGCTAGCCTGCATAATGTTTCACATGAGACCATGTTTTTTTCAGCCAGCAATATTCACATGCATGTCGGATTTGTGTGCAAGCAGATGAAGCTGAGAAGGTGACATTTTGTTTAAGTGCACACTTGTAATTAGCGAATTTACATTTTTATGAGGGTCTCCTAAGAATATTACAAGCGTTAGTATCAAGCAAAATCCACACAAAACCGGGGAAGAGCACATTCATTGAACTATCTCGCTGTTTGCTTTCCCGTCGAGCTAACATCCAAAGAAATTGTCCCTACTCCACGTTTTTCTCTCAGTGAGCCGCAGTAATGCTACTAGAACTTTAACCAAATTACTGTCACATGCTGCTTTTGTTTGGTCGATTTTAGATTCTAGATGGTGTTGAAATTTATCGTATAATTTTATTCCTGGTCTTCCACTGTTTCCCCAGGGAAAAAGAAACTCAAGCAGGGTTACAGCGCCCAGAATGAATTGTTGTATACAATAGTTAATACTTATACTCTTTTATCATCACTTTTTGTTTACCAGTGCATCTTTGTAGACTGACAGTATTTGTATTTTGTGTGTTTCAGTATGTGCCTCGTCATTTTTTTCCTCAGCAAAAATATGTTTTTTCATGTAGCGTTCTCACATTTTTAGAATGCAATATCGTAGCTTTGTTTAGCTGTTAGAGTGCATAAATTTTGTTTTTTTTGCATGTTTTTGTTATCGCAATTGAATTGCGATGCTTTGGTGTGTTTTGTGTTGATTGCTGTAGTAGCTGTACAGCGTGCATATTGCCGTCTGCTGCTTGACGTTTAAATCGCGCTGGCGGGCTTGTCAAGCTGCTTCTATGCAGCGTTTATCGTCGGCCATGCGATGTACTGACGACAAAATGAAATAAAAGATACCTCAACTCAAACTTGGTACTGCTTTCACCTCGGTGTTTTAAACTGTCGCGCCTTCCAGAATTCCGGCAGTGAAGTTGAGTGTTCTATACGTTTAGTTTTATATAAGGAGAAAAATTCTGCGTAAATCTCTCAGTACACCTTAAAGGAGCCATGATGACAAAATACAAGTTGGTTTTATTCGAAAGATTTTGTGTTTTATAGCGTCCCCAGCGCTTGCGAGGCAGCAAATGATGCCGTATTCACTGAAAGATTAATCTAGGTAAAAATTAAACTTCCACTGCGCCATTTGGCCCTCCAGCCTTGCTTGCCGTTAAACCTCCCAAGTGGCGCTAGCATACTCAGCACTCCACCGCTGGTTTGTTTTTGACCGTAATTACACCTGGCTTGCTTTTGTTAAGGTAGAAAGTAATAGCTTCGGTTAACATGGGGTATGCTTGACAAACAGGGTCACGTAAGGCAACGCCGCTTACGCCAATAGGCGAGCATCGTATAAGGTAACTCCAAAGCGCCGGACTGCTGTGCAGCTAAAACCAGCATAGTGCGCCCAGCACCAACAGCAGTGCGCATCGGTACTTGTATGTTTACGTGTAATTTCGTTACTTTTGTAGTTACCCGCACCATTCTTACTGCTGTAAAATGGATATGCATTGCATTTAGGAGCAAATAGCTCGTTCGACAAGCTTATGAGCTCTGTCTAAATTGCGTTTGCTTTTGTCGGCTTCAACCAATCACACAGCTCGGCTCATATGACATCATAGATTCTGTTGCGTGAAATTACCTAGAGGGTCGCATGGCCATTTCCTTTTTTCGTAATTATACAGCTTATTTGAGCGAAGTGTGCGTCAAAAGTGGTGTAGGTATGATTCTAATGAGGCAATATTTCGAATGACTCAAACGTGTTTTGTGTCCATGGCTGCTTTAATGATCAAAAAACATTTACAGTTCACTACAGTGGGATTTGTGAATGAGTGATTGATTGATTGATTGGTTATCAAACTTCTAAGCGCGATCGTCAAAACTTGCACACGATATAAAAATATTGTCAGCTTTTGTTCAACGTATTTGCTCATATATTGAACACACTTTCGGCACGCTGCCGCACAGTAACCTGTGGGACGTTGTTTTGTTTCAGTATCGATATCTCAAAGCATTTGACTTCCACTTAGATACCGATGCAGCGAACAAGTTGCGGCCCCTATACTTCTTTACGGAATGATAAAAGATCTGGTGTTACCTTTCCCTATAAAACGTGTATGAAATCGAACTGTCGCAATGCAGCATTTCGCAAGTGACGTCTACTAGTCGTTCCCCTTTAGGAGACATTAGCGCTTAAGGCGCATCGCCGAGCAAACAATGCTCTGCTGATTCGTTTGTATCTCGTAGTAAGAACATACAAGAACGAAAGACAAGTTTCAGCGAAGAAAAGAATAATATTTTTTAAATACTAACTACAAGCAAACGCTATCTATATAGGATGAACTTCATACAAACGAGGCATTATGTCAAACGGCCGAATTATTTACCCTGGCCGGGGCTAATTGTTGTGCTGTGATTTGTTGTGTACCGTGTTGAGCACGGTTTTTGTTGCGCCGTGGAGGAGAGCTTCCAACCCCAGTTCGTCCCAAGTGTCATTCAACCCTCCCGCTAGGAAGAGCTTCGTCTCTGAAGGCAGCGTGATATGGAGGATTGGGTTGAGTTTTTCGGACTTTCGGCCTCGCCTATTAGTCGCGAGATGTTGTAGAAGCCAATGTGCATAGGCGAAAACATCAGGACAGAGTTGAGGCGCTGCAGGAGGAGCGCGTAGTGCAGCCATCGCAGGGAGGTGGCGTACAGCCAGGCGAGGTGGGAAACCCTGAACGAAGAAGGCGTCTCCCTCGCAGGCCGGCGGGATGCTCAAGGGCCAGAAGACATAGCGCGGCACGGAAGTGACAGTGTTCGCGTCGTCCTTGACGGCGCCTGCAGGGGCCCGTTGACAGTGGAACCGTAGGTCGTTTTGTCTTCTTCATCTTGCGCTGCGCGTGGCCGAAAAAAAAATTATTTGTTGATGTTGTTTTATTTTGTTCCCGCTTAATACAGTAAGCATTTATTGAAATTATTTGCGCCTTTGTTGTTGCGTACGACCTGCACTGCAAATGGCAATTGTAGAATCAGCCAAACCAATAGTAGGATTGGACATTCACTTATTTACAGCAATTGAAGCGCGCGGTAGCTTTTTGCGTTTCTACGTTGCCACATTTAATGCTCCCGATGAGGCTCCTGTGTAACTTTTTTCATTCAGTTTTACCTTCGTGGTAGCAACAACGTTAGGTACCCGCAAACAATATTGGTCACTCTCTTCTAAATTTATACCTTAACTGCAAATAAACGCCACATGAAAGATGAGAGAAGTAATAATATCATTATGTGCATCAGGTCAGCTGAGGCGATTTAAAAAATGTTCGGTACATTTGATGGTTCCCGTCCACAATCCCGAGCCGAGATTGCTGTAAATTCCCATACAGCATGCGAGCGTTCATGTCAATTTTAAGTACTATAATTTTTTTTGTTTGGATTCGTTTTACACGGTACCTTGTGGCCTACAAATGTATTGAAATGCAGGGTTAAGGGTATACGCCGATGCGCCAGGCGCAACGCAGTTTTAGCTTGCATAAGACGGTGCCATCGTCAAACTGCCTAGACTCAACCTTAGGCGCCCATCATTCTGATAATGAAATGTTGTGGGCGGCATTAAGCGCGAAACACATGGACGACTAATGCATGGTATTCGCATGCGACTAATCGGTACGACCGTCGCCACGACTAGTCGTACCCGTGGATTTGAGACACCTGGTCCGATGCGAGCGTGCGATGCGTCGTCAGCGCCGCTCCGCCCACTCTTTTTGCTCTATGGTTGCCTCCCTGTTTAGGTGCGCTCAGGTCGATTTAGATATGTGCAAAAGAAATCTGAGCAGGAAAAGAAAACATTTATCAACTTGAAGTGAAAATGAATAGTGCCATTACGTTATGCAGTGCATTTTTATGTGTGCAGTACAGCGGTGTGGGAACATTTATCACCCATGATTCCGCTCGTCCATGCTGTAGGTACCGCTGGCAGCATGTATCTACCAGGTGGGAAAGAGCGCACGGGTCGGCGGCAGCGCCAGTGGAGAGTCGCTCCTCACAAAATACTCGGAATTGCCACTGGCGCCTCCTCGGGGCTTTGAAAGAAACTTTTCAGCGATGACATATTTGGGCTCTCATTGGCTATGGCCGCACGACGATCGCAACGATAGCACGACTGCATCTGGCTTGCCAGTCGCACATCGTGAGCCTCCTCCGAACAGCGAATGGCGCTAAAACCGGTCCTAACGATCAGTCGTAATGATCAGTCGCATGCGAATCGCATGCACCAGTCGTCCATATGTCTCGCGCTCTTTAGTCATTCCACCGGTGAAAATCGTTAGAGCTCTCGCTGTGATAACTCTGGACTGCTAACAATGCCCCCTCTTTAACTGTACAATACCATTGTCCTTAGCTGACGCGCGAGCACGTCGTCCTCATCTCTCTAAATGCTCATCATTTTGGCATGTGCCCGCTGGTGCCTCGCTTGACTTTCTGATGAACCGCTCACCATGAAAACTGAATTTTCTAGTGAACAGTCTCCTCTGAATATGAAAACCCCAACAAACTCTCAGGCCCCTACAGTATTTAGTTAGCCGCATGCGATTCTTGCCTAAAACGTGGTCAGGCCTTCATAACGTTCTGTCATGGGCGAAGTCCGCGCTACCTGCGAACGAAAATCATCCTAAAACAGCGCACTGGTTGTTGCAAGGCTGTGACATATCACAGCGGTATCGTTGCATTGATAGGAAGTCGTGCGTTAGAGAGTTATTTGGTGCTACCGGATAAATTAGAGTAAACTATTGTGCGTAAGAAGCACCTTGAACGTGCAATCTGATGTGGCGCGACGAACATGGGACAAAACCGAAGCAAGAATGAACGAGGGATTCTAGGTTCGGGTACATTAGTCTGAGTCTTGTGACATCCATCAAACTGCCACTTTGTAGGTAGCGAAGGATCCACTGCTATCACAACTTGCCGGCGAGGAAGCAGGGTGATGTTAGGGGGTGAGGTTCTATCAGATGGTGGAATATAGTCGTCAGCGGGCGCTCATTGATTGCCTCAACTACCGTAGGACTGCAAACAGCTCCATCCCTTCAACCAGTTGTCAACCCAGCATCTCCTTTAGCGGGTTTTGCAGGAGCACATAAGCCTCTCATAAAACGACCTACATAATTGCGCAGTTTGTCAAAACAAATTCTAGAAAATGCCGAAAGCGGTACACTTGCGCACCCTGGTGTCAAAGAATTATGAAATTTTCACCGAGCCACCTGCAGGTCCTCTTGAATGCACGCGCATTGCCAGTGTACATAGTCTTGCACGATCCATGGCGTAAGACAGAGCAACGCGTGGCCCATATGAAACTGTTCGCGGCCATACCTTCTACCAACTCAAGATGAACCGCTCTAGTCAAGATATATAAAAAGAAGGCAAATTAGCAACATTTCCCGCGGTGCACATATATGGCTTATCTGGGGGCCAGCTAAGTGTCCGTAGCTAGGGGCCAGATAAGTTTGCGCCTCAAATAACAAAGACTTTGCTGTTGTGTGGTCTTGTGGGAGCAGCGCTTTAGCCTGAGTAAGTAGCCTTGAGGGGAAGCATTCGACATTATGCAGTTGCTTATTCACTTCTTAATAAATGATCCTTTTCCAATACTCTAGTAACGATCGCGAAGCTTAACGTGTGTAGCGAGGGCCGTCGTTTCCAAGCTTCTTGTATGCGCCTAGAACAAGAAGCTATGCATAATCGGCCTTGTTATGAGAATTGGGTGTTTCCAGTCGTAATCATTGTTACTGGCCTCTGGCCACCCTCGGCGAGAAACAAACGAGCGACCTTGACCGAGAGCGCGTAAGAAAATGAGGGCTGTCTTGTATGCTCCGCATTTTTGGGTTGCCAGTTCTTGGGAAATAAAGCATGCCCTGTCACTCAAAGTAGTAAGGCGCGTCTGCTCGGTGCCCCTGTATCCCGGGGCTTCGACACCAGTGTGTGACGGTGCGTAACCTCTTAGAACGAGAGGAGCTTCACGAGGAGAAGCCGTGCAGTCCGAATATATAATGTCGAGTGATAAGACGCTGTTCTTTGTATGCTGCTAACGATTGGTTAAAGTCATAAATATTTGTGTTGTCGCCGATGTGACGCTGATGACGATAAAGGTCCTACAGTTACATTTCCCTCACTGTGTACACACACCATAGAGACCATACTTCCAAATGAAGGACACACATTTAATTAATTAGTTGGAGTATGTTGAGCTACTTCTTAGCAGTGATAAGATAGTGATGCCAAATGTTGCACGGCGTTTGTCACGTTTGACACATTGTCTCCTGTTGATTGTGTAGGGATATGAAGTTTCTGGGGATCCCGAAGGAGAGTTACTGCTTTGTATAGAGAACAAAACTGGTTTATTTGCTTACCTGTACGCCTCCAAACTTCTAAAAAAAATCGGTGCTTTAGACATGTATTCCTTTCTACTATGATGATGCTCCGATTACTTGTATCTAAGTTTCCTCTCTCTTGGTTATCCTTCAATGCGATGATCGGAAACCATCGTGATCATCATGACCATCTGCCTGACTGTATCAACTGCAGGACGAACTCCCTTTCCCTATTTTCCAAATAATTCTTGTTTTGCGATTTTCTAGCCCCTTCGTTGCCTCTTATTTTTATTTCATCGCTCTGTTGTGTACGTTCCTGCTAATACCATGGGCCAGAGCTTCGAAGTTTACCAGGATCCAAAATACTGTTTGTCGCTACGGAGAAACTGCACAAGGGCACAAAACACTAAAAACATTGATGCGTTAGCTTACCGAGAATTCTTGAAATGCCACTGGGTCGACGAACATGGTGTCATTTGTGTGGACGAACAGTCGCAGTGGTTTCCTTTTGCTGCACCGGTCCAGGACCCACCGCACCACGTCCAGCGTAATCAACGCGGAGTTTCCCAATGTGGCTTCAATGCTGGTCACAAGCACATCACCGTGCTTGGAGATCTCGCCGAGAACAGAGTTCATGCTGCAGAGGAAAATAGAAGCACTACACTTACAACATTTCTGATTGATGTTTTTTAAAGACATCGCTAAAAATCCGCGGAAACCGAAGAAATTGATTCTCAGGAAACTGTACAGCATCGGTTTTCTCAATAAAGCTCCATTGGAGCGGAGAATGTATTTTTCTAGCGCTAGTTCATTCGGAATCGGCATTGCTGCTGTGACGCGGACTTCTGTAGACCTAGTTGTTACGGAGGCGTGACGTCGAAATTCCGCTAACCTCCTTTCCCGCCTCATGCGCACTTAGCCCAACGTCTCTGCGCGTTCAACCACCCCTTGTCTGCGTTGTCAAATCAAGTGCGCAGCAGCGAGCACAGGTCGAATTGGCGGCAGAAGAGGGTAAAACGGAACTGACGGCGTCAAAATGCTGACCTTGGTGGACAATAAAGAGCAAAGAGCAGGCAATTTCTTTGCTGAAGCGAGCAAGCGTGACCACTCGGATGGTTTTAAACGCCAAGCACAGTTCCTACCATGTGCGCGTGTGGCCTGCGAGAAACGCATTACTGCAGACTTCTCAGGCGGAGCAGGGCGTGCGTAAATACCAGAGAAGAAACAACGAGATTACCATGCCTTCTTAATGATCTACAAATGATTCTTCAAGTAGTTTCGTCAAACGAGCGCTGTTGCGGGCTTTCCACCAGCCGTAAATGCTAAACAGCACTCACGTGGCCGTGCCGTTGACGAAGCCCATGTAGAAGAGAAACTGCCACCCCGGCAGTACGGCGCGCACTGCTTTACTGGCGATGGTGCGTCGCATGCTGTTCCGCAGCTCCAGGCGGTCCGGAGCGGAGCGGATGGCGAGTACAACACGGGTGGCGCGGTGGGCGCACAGGGAGAGCGGGTAGTGGGGAAAGGCCGGCTGCGGGGCTCGGTCCCAGGGCACGAACCCTATCACGGCCATGGACGCCACGGACAGCCCGGACAGCCACCATACGGCCGCAGGGGAAGGGCGTAGGAACCTCAGACTTCTGGCATCCGGAATAAGAGATCAAATAGTGAGAATTGTTCTTACGATAATACTTGGCTGCCAAGATAAAAATAGAGCGTGAAGAAATGAAAATTCTGGTTAGAATTGGCGCAACGTTTTCTGAAGTGCGGTAGCTCTGGGGATTTAAATTAACGAAATTGAGTTAGAGCATATCAGAAAGCAAGAATGAGACTTTAGAAGGGGTGGGGGGTATTGATGTGTGATGGAAATCTGTGTAGTGAGATAGATACTATGCATGCAACAGTAGTTTATATATCGCGCTTAACGGCGATAAGAAGCCATAGGAGTAGTCGACACTTGTTGGGCACTGAAAAGGGGAATTCTCTCGCACGTAAAGCCGATATTGCGGCCGTCCCTGCCTACTTCGAAGTGCTAACGCCGTTGCTCGCAAGCACTAGCGCGTCAGTGTAAGCAACAGACTGTAATACAGCCACACTATTGGCCGACTGGCTCTGTATTCTGTGAATAATCAACTGAAGGACTCCCCTCTAAGGAAATGCTTGAGTTGTTGCACTCGCATCTGAACTTCGTTACTTAATTCGAGAACCATAAATGATTTCATACGTAACAAGCCACCCCTACCAGGTTCTCGAGGAACGTTCTAGTACACGACATGTGTCTGCGTAAGATGGACGCACGTTCTCTTAGAAACATTTCCACGTTAGAACACCCACAACGCTGTGAGAAATAACTCCAACTTAAATGAACGTATGGCATTTTTGGACGAAGGTTCTTAGCTTGGCACGTGGTTTGCTTCTGCCCCTGGCGCCACAGTATGATCTCAGCACACTTGCATTATACGATCAAAACATGCCATCCGCTCCCAAAACGAAGCGCCGCGTGATCCATGGGGCCTTTTGGGAATGATTAAACAGAGAACACTAATTTTCCGACAATAGCGGTATAAAGATATCGTCCCTACAAGCACCCAAAAAACGGTTCATGTTCCTACACAGTAGTACGTGTATGCTTTAACCCGCACCTTTATAGCGACCATATTATCACAGTAAAATACGCAAGGTCTTCTATAATGAATGACTGTCCGAAAATGCTACTTTTTATCCCCACTTAAGACAGGATACTTCTGAACTGTTTGTTACCTTTCATTAACTTAAGAAACATCTGTACGCGCATCTCAACTCGCAGGAGCGTCACTGGTCGGTGACTTTGGCTGGTTTCGTTTTCCAAAATTGGGGCGATCCTAGCGGCATGGTGCTGCGGCGTAGCCCTCGTTTCTCTTTCCCTCGGCGTTTCTTTCTTTCCACACCGTCTGTCTATGCTTCTGTCCTCCTGACGCATGCGCAACAGCTCACGGCTGTGATTTATTTTTTTTTCGTTTTCTGGGCGTGCACCCATCGTTCGGTGCGTGCGCGAGTGAGCCGGCGTGCGAAGAGTTGCGCGAGTTGCCCAAACGTCTCCGCGGGCTGAAAGTTTCACTGCATTATAAAATATATTCGAAGGCATTTTAAACGTGGGGCCGCGGACGAAGGAGCGTCACCAGTCCTGCGCATAATAAAATGTAATCAAATTAGCTTTGTAGATACAGTGATGAGCTCGCTTAGGCGTTACACGCGAGCGCGTGGCCGCCAATACTATCAGCATGGTTACCAGATTTTTTCGAGAAAGCGCCAAATTGGGCGACTTTCACTTCCGTATGGCTTGAAAAAAAGCTTTTGGCGGTCGGGCGAGTTTTGGGTGAGTTTTAGTTTGGGGAACGTGTACCAATGTAGCCATTTTTCAAGCGCAAGTAAGATTCCTGTTCGCGTTCGAGGAGTCTCTACTGGTATTTTGTGAACCGATTCCGCGTAGATATATTGGAACAGACAAAGCAAAAGTTATGTTCGGGCAAAACAACCGCCTGTACACGAGATTGAAAGAAGTCAGCTCACGCCACCTCCTGGTGAAATGCGTGTGCCATTCCCTGCAGTGGGCCATTACCTGCTGCACCCATTCCAGCGCTCGAGTCTGAATATCCCATTCTGCAAGCAGATGTTGATAGCCTGTCATTTTTAATGTGTTCCAAACAAAAAAAAGTTTTTGCTAAAATTTCGCGGGATTATTTTTGCATTAGGCGCGATTTGGGCGGGTTTTACTTGACGATTGGGTGGTTTTTGGTTGGAGCATCTGGTAACCCTGACTATCAGAGCAGCGTAGCGTGGGCTGCTCCATAGAGTTTCTTAGTACTTACTAAGAAACTCTATGCTTGGAACGCTCGAGTAGTAGGGCAACGTGGTTCTGTAAACGTTGTAGTAGGGCGCCTCGATTCACGCGCGTCTTCGCCGTACGGCAGCGCTGGCATCGAGACATTCGATTTGGCGCAGTGGAATGCGGTAAATTTAAATTATCTTGAGCAAACCACTAGTGTGTTATCTTGGAAGGAGCGAGACGGGAGACGAACAGCATGAGAGGTGAGCTGGAAAGAGAAGGGAAGCATTCCCTTGCCAGGGGCCCCAGTCGACTATCGACTTGCGTCGACATTTGCAACCACAGGAGCAGATATGCGGCCCATTTTTTTTCTGGGCGTTTCCTCTGCTTCCTCCCCCCCCCCCCCCCCCACCCCTAGGTTAGTAGACTGTTAACGCGCCATTAAAAAAGGCGGGTTCGTTGGATTTGTGTTCTGCGAAAATGCGACTTGGTTGGGCATTATTTTTGAACGTAGATAGAATCCAGCAATCAGTGGTCAATCGGGAGGATATTGTGATGCAACGCTTTTTTATAGCTGCATTTTGTTGGTGTGAACTTGGTTTCTCGTAATGTATGCAGATTAATGGTAGAATCAACGCTTTGTTTCAGAGTTTGTGTAAATTGTCCCAAGCCTTCAAAAACATACCTCGGCATGCTTTTTTTAATTATAGGTTCTCGATTATAGTGCCTCTGAACTGAAAGGAATTTTTGAACGTCTAAAGAACACCTTCCTAGCTCTAGGCGTTGCCCGAAAAAAAGTATACATTGAGTGGAACTTTCAAGTTTCGCTCAATGTATACTTTTCTTTCAAGTTCCTTTCAATGTTTTCTTTCAATGTATACTTTTCTTTCAAGAGCGGAAGTTTCAAGTTCCGCACAATGTATACGCTTCTTGCGCCCAGTCGTGCGCGATAAAAAAAATCTGTGCAGTCACTAGAACTTTCAAAATTTTACTTTCGTAATTATTAATTGTGTACTTAATTGTATAGGTAGCACCTTTTTCCTTTTTGTGCAATATTGTGTGCCTAAATTTTCATGTCATATTTTTGCTTAGAGTGGAATAGTGTGCATATTAAATGTATATGCAATATGTGAGTGTAGTACATGTTTCTTAATGCCTTCGAATCAAAGACGTCCTCATATCAATTTTGAATAAAAGAAAAGCAAAAAGAATGTTTGTGTAACGCTCCAATTAATACCGTGACAAAGGCAACATTCGACACCAGAAAACGCACTATTACCTGCATGTTTTCTTTGTTCATTTATCACCGTAATTACCCAATTCTAACGCGCACTTTTTTTCCGGAAAAACAGGCCGAAAAATCGCATACGCGTTAGAATCAGATACGAAACCGAAACTGCCGAAACAGCTGAAATTGCGTCCCACCCATCGCAATCGCCATCTCAAGATGGCGCCAAAGCTTAGCAACAATTTTTCGGATCTAGGCACCCAGGCTTTTCTATCGGTGTTCACACAAATCGTCAAATTATTCCACTTGCGTGCTTTATAACAGCAATGGGAGCAGCGGCAACGAAAGTTCGCCGTTTCCACGGCTTACGAGCGGCTCCCACACGTTCACAACGAGCGGTTCACTGAAGCGTTCGCCTCAGGAGAAGCTCGTGGGATGGGCGAGCGAGGCGTGGGCCATGATCCCATCGACCATGGTTGAACGTTCGTTCAGAAGTGTGGCATCGCGAACGGGTTTGATGGCACCGAGGACGAGATGTCGCGGTCAGGGGAAGGCGACAAGGAGCTCTTGGAGAGCGACGAGGAGTGAGATGCGTGAGATTACTTCGGGAAATAAATCACCCGTTTCTCTGGCATTCGTTTTTAAAGACGATAGTCTTTCTTGGGCTCCTTAAACACAAAAATTTTGGTCCGTCTGTATGTCTGTCTGTCTGTCTGTCTGTCTGTCCGTCTGTCTGCCTGTGACTCGATTCAGCCACCCGGCCAAAGCAAAACAATGCCTGCGCATTAGTCTTATATAGTCACAGCTAAATCTACCCGCTTATGCCCGGAGTAAGGTTCATACTTGTCAACATTGTTGAAGAAGAACAAGACATTACGCAAATATGAGACCGCAAATCAATACAGAAGTGATATTTGCAGTTTTCCTTTATAAAAAAATCAAACATGCTTGCTTTTGCGAAATTAAATACTTCGTCAACTGCAGAAGAAGAATTCACTCCGCCGTCGCCTGCTGTCGCCCGCGCCACTATAGCTTCTTGCGCCATTTTGAGAAATCAACCGGCAACAGTTACGCAAGGTTCCACTAGATAGGTTCCACGTTCTGCTTGCAACGCACGTGGAGTAGGGAAACGCGGTTCTAGAAACGTTGAGTAGGGCGCCTCGATGAACGCGCGTCTCCGCCGTACGGCAGCGTTCGCATCTAGACACCCGGTTTTGGAGCAGTGGAACGCGGGAAATTTAAAATGATTTAAGCAAACCTTTGGCATCTTTACCTTGGGAGGAGCGCGACACAAGAGGAACAACATGAGAGG
Source organism: Haemaphysalis longicornis (assembly GCA_013339765.2). Lineage (NCBI taxonomy): Eukaryota > Metazoa > Arthropoda > Arachnida > Ixodida > Ixodidae > Haemaphysalis > Haemaphysalis longicornis. The sequence continues at coordinate 213,268,924 of CM023449.1, forward strand.
TGAGCGGGAAAGCGAAGGGAGGCATTTACTTCGCAATAGCCAACAAAGACTATCGTCTTTTGACGACATTTGCAACGAAAGGAGCAGATACGCGGCCAATTTTTCTTGCTCACAAAGTTCCGTGCGCGTTACAATCGGAGGTGCAAGTTTTTTCGGTTTTTTGCCTGGAAAATCGGGTGCGCGTAAGAATCGGGGGCGCGTTAGAATCGGGTAAGTACGGTAATCACGTCACTGCACACACATACCAAGCGACGGGCGGCGGCCATTCCGAGGTATCGGTCGCCGCTCCCCCCATAGAGTTTCATACTAATATATACTACAGGGAAATCTGACTCTGGACCCGCCGCGGTGGCTCAGTGGCTAAGGCGTTGCGCTGCTGAGCACAAGGTCGCGGGTTCAATCCCGGCCGTGGCGGCCGCTTTTCTGATGGAGGCGAAAAGCAAAAACGCCGGTGTGTACGAGGTTGCAGCGCACGTAAGGAATCCCAGGTGGTCAAAATTTATCTGGAGTCCTCCACTACGGCGCGCCTCATCGCCTGTGTTGCGCTGGCGCGTTAAACCCTACTACCAAAAAAAATCTGTCTCTGCAGTCGCGGGCCGCCGTGGGCGATGCCATTGCCGCTAGCGACGTTCCTCGCCTACTTGGCTTAGCTAGCCATATGACTTCTTTTTTGTCTCGAAGCAAAAATCAACAAAAAAGGGCAACATTTTTTTCTTGTTCATCGTACATGAAGCTTCTAAATAATACTGACAAATCAATCTTTTTGGAGGTTCAATTTTATAATAACAAAACAAATTTTATGAAACTTCTACAGTTATATTGTTGTTGTTTTTTTTTTTTTTTTTGCAGCTAGAGCCAACTTTTCAGCCTGTTCATGAGCCATGCCAAGGACAAGTGGAACGGGCCTGACCGGTACGTGACGGAACGCTCGCTGCAGCGCGGCTCCCCTAGACAGTGGCGCCAGATTTCCCTCTAGTATATATTAGTATGAAACGATATGGCTCGTCAAACTTTAGCGCCTGCTGCCGTTCCCGAGCGGCCGATGAGGCAGCGACCGGCGGCAGGCGCAAACCTTTGGCGAGTGTCGGTTGCGCCGGTCGGCGCGCGGTTGCAACGGAAAAATCACGCAAGCAGTCCCCGCGACGTCACCAACCTCTTTTCTCCCCTCGCCACTCGTTGCCATGACGATTAATGCAACGTTTTTGAGATGCCACGTGCCACTAGGGGGTATTTGGCGTTGTTGACGCGAATTACGCGGGACCGGTGGATGGGTGCGTCACGAATGACAGCAAACACTGTAGCATAAGCCGCAAGTGTCGGCAAATTGAAGTTATTAACATGCTATCGCGTGTCGTAGGCGGTGACGTTAATTTCAAATGGCTAGACACGCACAGCAACTGCACAAGGTAATCCGAGTAATTAGAGATAAATACGTCCTTCAAGTACATTGCCAGGCACATAGATAGGGATATGCGTGAGCGCCTAAACAGTGACACTCCCTAGCTTCTTTTTAAATACACATGCGACCGGCATCAAAACCGCGGGCAGTATTGCTCTGCCGCGAATTAGTGGTACGAATAGCTGAGAACATTCCCAAGGCGGCAGCCTCTGGCATGCACGGCTTTAAATAAGAACAAGGTCACTGCTCTTACGTCCACTGGCGGTAGAATAGAAGAAGAATAAAACAACTCTGCGGTACAAGATGTCTGCAAGCATCCAAGATAATCTAAGAGCCTTCCACTACGGCACGCTTCATGCCCCTGTGGCCGCTTCAGCACGTACAGCTTCAATTTCAATTGGGGCAGTTGATAACCTAAAACGCGTTTAGTTATGGAAGCAAAATACTACGTACCTCACCCGTCGAAACATGGCAATAAGTTGGGAAGGACCGGAGCTCGTCAGCGGCAGAGGTTGGGCCGTTTCTGTTCCCATTCTTCTTCTTCCTCTTTGGCTACCTTTTTACTTGGTTGCGCGTGCGTGTGTTCCAAAGCCAATGGCTGGTCAACCCCTTTCTAACATAACAGCTTTAATCGCAGAAAGGAAACCTGCTTCTATATGCCTAAAAAAATTCTGGGCTACCTCCACTAATGTGAAACCTTAGGAGGGATGAAGCATGCAGTGTATAAGTGTATTCTTCGCGCCTTGGTGATTTTGCTTACAGAGATGAAACCATTGGGGGGCCAAGACATACAAAAAATCGCTAGCGTTTGCCGTAATTTTTGCAACGTTTGCTGGGAACAAGAAATACACGTCATAGCGAACGCCCTTCCAAGGTAACGTCCGATGATTATCACTTCCATATAAAATGGAGGAAGATTACACTTATAGCAACTATGATCGAGTAAAGGTTGTTGCGGCAGCGAAGAAGAACCGAATCGGCTGCAATCATGGACTTAAACCCTCGCGATGGTCATGAAGGTAGCGTACGGCTCCGCGTCCTCGAAGTCTTGCGCGTTAGTGTGAGCTTACTTCATTTTTTTAAGAGCGAAGCTCTTAAGCCAGTCATGATTTCTAGTGGCCGCAGTTAAAAATACCAAGAACTATCCGAGCGCGGGCATGTGAGCGCGGGCCTAGTGCCGGCTGCCCGGCAGTTAACAAAACCAACAAAATGCCAGCGCACGTGTGCGCGTGCCTCACTGGGACCGCCCAGCATCCACTGCGCAGGTTTGTCAAACCAAACATACCCAATTAAGCAGATTGGACAAGATTAGCAAAAAAGAAAACCTTTAGCGTACGCCGTAATCGCGGCAACACTTGCTCGGAGCGAGAAAAACACGTCATAGCATACGCCTCTCCAAGGGGACGTTCAGTGGTTATTAATTCAAGAAATGAAGGAAGCTAACACCTACAAAAACAATGATGGAGTAAATGTCGTCGCGGCAAAGAAGAGGAAGCAAATCCACTGTAATCGTGGACTTAAACCGTCGTGAAGGTCGCGAAGGTTGCTTACAGCTTCGCTACATTTACGTCTTACGCGTTAGTGTGAGCTTCACTTTATTTTTTCTCAGCCTGGACGGTGTCTTCCTCCCCGCGTCGTCCTTAAGTTGCGCTGAACCAAGGACGTTTCCAACGAATTACGAAAGGCATTATCGGTCACGGATGAGCATTCCCGCATCAGAATCCCTGTACGCCCAAGCTTGGCTCGTTCTCCCCACAATTCTCAGCTCGTGACCAATGTGAGACAACTCACCAAAAGTAACTCAGGGATTGGCATGCAAGACAAATTGTGCAAACACAAGAATGACAACGATCCTATTCTCGCACACGACGGCCTTTTAGTACAACGCGAGCACGGTACACCAGCCGACTTTTGGGAATGAAGTCTCGACTTGGCGGCTGCGAACGAACATTGTTGAGGTGGCTGCTTTTACTTCTTTTTCTATGCTTTGCTATAGGTGAATTGTTTGCTCTTGAACCTGGAAGCTCTGTCTACTAGTTAGAATAAAAGACGAGGCCAAAGTGTTGGGTAATAATTTTAAGCCCACATTAATTGCGCACGGCTGTATGGAGCTACGTTTCACAAAATAGTTGCGATAAAATATCCATCTGGAGTACACGGCAGCAAATGAATTGGTTTATGAGTGTGCTGACTGGTTGTACTGCAGTTTTTTTTTAATTTTAACAGCAGAGCTGTTGTAGCTCCTCATAATGTGTAGCGCGCAACGCGTTAAAAAAACAAGAAAAGGGCGAGCGCTCGTGAGCGCGTGCCTCGTGGTGACCGCCGAGCGTCCCCGGCACGCGCAGTGACTTTAGCAAACAAAAAGAAAAACGGGCGAGAACCCTCAGGAGCGCCTCGCGTTGCCTAGCAGCCAGCAGCGCCACAGCTGGCGCAACACCTGCTCCACGGAAGCTGGACGCGACTCCAAAAACGCCGCGCATGCGTAGTGCACGTCAGCGCCGCCGTGCGCCCCGAGTTGTCGTCAAGCGTTCCCGCGCAAGTAATGCTTGGCATGAGGAACACGACGATATCGATGCTTATGGCGATGACTACTACTAGTACAGGGCAAAGGAACGATGAAATATGTAAATTACCAATTTAAAATTTTGTACAAATGCGTGGTGATTTGTCCTTCAGTGCCCACGTAGAAAGAAATCATGCAGTACGCTATGGCTCAAGCCTTGCGTTACTAAGGGGAAGCCTTGCCAGTTTTCTTAGCTTAGCTTTCTTAATTTCGAAGAATTATGTGACTCCAATGGGTTTACATCCGCTATTCTGCGTCGTCATTGTCGAAAGATGGCAGACAAAATGAACTTCGGCGCTAATAGAATAAAGGTAGAGTCAGAATCATCATCGTAAGCCTCGATCCGTTAACGGCAGAGCAAAGGCTTCTCGCAAAGATTTGCAGATCCTTCCATTCTGAGTTGGTCCAGCCCGTTCTTGGCCCTGAAATTTTCCTATCTGATACGTCTATCGACGTTTCAGTCTTCCCCAATTTTGTGTGCCTTTTTTCTCTAACAATTCCGTTAGCGGATTGTCCACCATTCGCCGTACTACATGACCTATCAAGGCCACTCCTCTCGCTTAATGTGGACGACAACATCACCTAAACTGGTTTGCTCCCGAATCCACGCTGCTGTTTTCTTGTCCCTGAGGGTTATCCCTAGCATTCTCATTTTTCAACGTGCATTGCATAAAAGCTCTCCCTCTTTCGGCTTTCTAAATTTACGTGCTGGGCAGTGCACATGACATCTGTAATTTGCTCCTACCCGCTCAAAGTAAACCAGCGCCCTTTGTAGGCATTCTGGTGAGCCGAAATTTTTCTTCTGTTGCTTCCACTAAGTGCAACAACTTTTTTCGCCTTCGTTGTGAATTAAAAGGAAAGTTCCCCTACGAAGACAAAGTATTCTGTGGCACCCACATCGCGGATACTTTAGCCAGTAAATGACAGAGGCTGAAACTATTCGGTTCCACGAAGCCTCTCGACCATACTCGCTCGTAGTGAGCCTTCACTGCATGTTACACTTTAGTTCCAATTGTAGACGGGTGGAGACAGACTTTGATTGATTGTAGGGTTTAACGGGCCGACGCAACGCAGGCGATGAGGGGCGCCGTAGTGGAGGGCTCAGGATTACTTTTGACCACCTGGGGATCTTTAACGTGCGCCGAAATCTCGTACACACGGGCGTTTTTGCTTTTCACCTCCATCAGAATAGCGGCCGCCGCGGCCGGGAATCGAAACCGTGACCTCGTGCTCAGCAGCACCAACGCCTTAGCCACTCAGCCACCGCGGCGGGTAGACAGAATTTGGGGGCCGACAACCATTATTTTTCACCGAGGTTGTGTTTTCGCCTTACTGCGAAGTGAACCTTTGTTATTCTTATTGATGTATAGCGGTTTCTTGTTTGTGTATGTTTGCTGTTTGTAACCCGCCGCGGTGGCTCAGTGGCGAAGACGTTGCGCTGCTGTGCACGAGGTCGCGGATTCAATTCCCGGCCGCTGCGGCCGCTTTTCTGATGGAGGCGAAAAGCAAAAACACCCGTGTGCGCGAGATTTCGGCGCACGTTAAAGATCCCCAGGTGGCCAAATTGAATCCGGAGCCCTCCACTACGGCGCGCCTCATCGCCTGCGTTGCGTCGGTGCGTTAAACCCTACAATCATCATCATCATGTTTGCCGTTTCTACGCTTGCATACTATTTTAAATTTCTTCTTTATTTTAATGTTGTTCCTCGTGTTCATATCGCCTATTTCTCACAGCCTTGCAGTGAAGAACAGTTTTCCAACAGCGAAGCTGTTGTAGCTGGCCGTAATGTGTGGCGCGTAACGCGAAAGCCAAGAGAAGCGCCTTGCGTTACATAGCAACCAGAAACGCCACAGCTGATGCAACACCTGCTCTGCGGAAACCAGACGTGGTTCCAAGAACGCATGCGTCATGCACGTACGGGCCGCCGCTGCGCCCCAGCTGTCGGCAAGCGCTACGGCGCATGCGCTCCATTTCGTAGAAGAGCCCGCGTGGTGACGGCGGCGTGCCAGTTCTCGAAATGGGGCGGCCGAGAGGCGCGCCGTGCTGCTAATCGAGAACGACAGCGTCGATGGCTTACCTACTGAGCGCGTATTGCAGTGGACATACCTGCAGCTTCGCTACATTCCTGCAGCTTCGTTACATTCAAGCCTTGCGAGACTTAGTGCACGCTAATCTCCCCCCCCCCCCGTGTAATGCCCCCGGGCCGTTCGGTCATGCATATAAATCAATATAAAAATTATATTCCCGCCGGTGTCTTTCGGGACTCTGTCGCTTTCTGCTAAGAAAACAAATCCCTCCAAGAACATGCATGCACACATGGAAACAGTTGTTATTAGCTCCTAAAAGTGACTGACGGCCGATTCAGCCACTGTTTTTAACGGGAAGAACATACTAAGGAGGCGTCAACGTCCTTCTTCCTAGCGTCAATGACGGTCATTAAAGTGCGTTGTTCAAGATGGTCAATGCCCATTTAGCTAAACGTCAAACTAGTGTGGAGTGTGTGAAGAGGCGGCCACTTACCATTGCCTCCTTAGTCTTTGCGTACCCGCGCGTGGGGCCATCAAAGGACGATAGATGCTGCCGTCAGACGTTAAAAAAATCTGCAGAAATTACGAGAATTATCCACGGATTCGCTGCATTTCTTAGCCTCTTTTACTAAGCGTGATAGTTTTATAGCAACATTTAGCTATGGTTAGGCAACTGCGTGGGGTTACTTTGTTTCTTCACGGTTTTTGCTGTTTCTTTTATTCATCATATGCAGTTACAGTATTACATCGGTTAGCGGCCTTATCGTCGCAAATTACGCATTTTTATGCACATACAAAGCGTTACAGGGAGGGCCCGTTTTTGCGGTTGTTTAGACATGGTGCTGTCGCTCTTTTCCGTAATTATGTTTATTTTCGAGTTTGTTTTTTAATAGACGGTATTTGGAGTACAACTTTTATATTTCCTTTGATTTCCAACTATCGCAGTGTTTCGGTTCTTTGTATTTTTGTTCTGGTTTTCAAAATTTTGTTCGACCAATGATATTTCTTTTCTCGCTAGTATAAATTATCTTATGTGTAAACTTCATGAATTACAGCATTTTTTGTGCGAATGCACGGAACTACAGGGCTGTTCCATTTTCGCGATTTTTGCTTGCGGTTTCCGTTATTCTTTTCCGGTCTTAGTTTGGTCTTCGTTTTTGCCGGAGGGTGCTTTAGATGCATATTTCTGATTTATTTAGTTCACCCTCAAAAAATATATTTTTTTATCTTAGTATTTCGTTTTTAAAATTTCGTTCCAGCGACTATCTTTCATTTTTCTATAATAAACTTCATAGTTGTAACTACGCCCATTACGCAATTCCGTGCAGACCAAGCTTTACACGGATGGGCTTGCTGGGCACTATGCAAATGATGCTACGTATAAAATGTGTCAGCAGAGGTCTTCAATGGAGTCCTGGACCGAGGACCCCACACCACATTACGATGCTCTGAATAAAGTTTTGATCTCTCTCCTAAATGTTAGTGGCTGCACCGAATCAAAAACAATTAAAAATATCCAGGTGTTAAGAGTATCAACGACAGCTCGCCCAACACAACATGACGAAATGGTTAATCGCCCGTACACGCCGATCATTCGTTGTTCGAACCCAGCAATACCCACTGGATGGTTCAGCTGATCAACCCTGACTTGAAGAGGATTCCTGACTTGAAGAGAGAGCGGAAAGTCAATGCTGTTAAGTTTAGGTGACCATGAACAACTAACTGTTCTCGGCTTGTGGATTTCCAGCCCCCGCTCGCGTTCATTCTGAGCGACCGCACTTGTGTCAGTTTTGTTCATTTTAAAAGAAGCTGTTCCTTCTCGTTAAAAGCAGGCGTTCGTTAAAAGGCTGAGGCTGCAAAGTTCAATCGTTGATGTGCGAGCACAGACCGTTATAACAATAGATTTTGGAACAACCAGATCTTGAGTAGCGGAGTTGAGCGAAGCTAATGACATTACCTAGTAACGTATTGACTGGCCTAGTTGGTATTCCATTATGTGCAGTTATGCGCAAAAATAGACAGGTACTAGAAAAGGCGCAACACAAGAGTGCTACTACAACTGATACAACTGAGCGCTACCACAACGACAGTTGTAGTGGCGCTTTTGTGTCGTGTCTTTTCTAGTCGCTGTCTACTTTTGCGCTGAACTGTACATAACATCACGTAGGTCTGCACTCAGGTTTCTAATTTCACGCCGGCAAACACCTTGCGATAAGTATATGTCAATCTGCGCTTTTATGTGGATGTGGGTGCGGTTCGTGGTTTCCGCTACCATTAGTGCATACGTTTGAGACCCTCTGGGAATAGTCCTAGAGGCGCCGGGTGGAAAATAGTGACGGGAGGAATAAAACGTGACAGCGCAATGTCTACGCCGGGAACCAAACTTCCGGCAAACTTCTGCGGTAGAGATCGTGGAGAGTGGAAGAACAAGCACAGACCCTTTCCTGTAGCTGCACATTTGCCCCATTCCTCGCGTCTCCTTCTCTGCAAAATGAGATGGTGTCCTTCTTTTACTTTTTTTATGCAAGACAGAGGAGGAGATGTACTTGAGGTTGGGAAGCAAAGCATGACCCCCATCCAGAAAGCTGCATGGGTCAGACTTCAGCGTGTACGGAGCGTCCTTCTGATCACAGAGTCCTGGAAACGAGGCGGGCTGGCTCCGTCGATGAATAAGACATTAACGCGGTCCGCCGTGAAGCGCGTACCCCCACCGGGACCCGGTCGGTAGAAGGCTTGGTGCTATTGCCTCGCGGTAAGCAGGGCAGTCATAAAGTGCTGCAACTGTCGGTGGGATTCTGTTGTGGCGATGGCACGGGCCACTTGGATACAAGGGGACAGCGCCGTCCGGTGCCTCCCATTTATTTCGAGGATCGCTGGCGGCTCGGGTGCTCACAGTCACCAACGTTCCCCTTCTCTGTCACTCGGGCCTCCTTTTCTCAAATGTCCAATTTTGCCACTTTCCTATTTGAGCTCTTGCCTTTTCTAAAAGTTAGTTTAAAGGACCCTGCAAAACTTTTTCAGCTTTTTTTTTTAAATTCTAAATGCTTGCAGAACGTATTCAACAAGCACACCCAGTACTTAGAATAGCGGGTCTCTAAGTGCCCCTCCCAAAATTACCACTCTGTGCTCATCGGATAACTTGAAAACTTTCAAAAAATCATTCGGTTGGTTTGGCTATTGGTTAGTCCTTTTTCGGACTAACCAATAGCAGCCGCTGGCACGTCTGGGTGCTCAAAAGTACAGTGGAAGCGTTTATTTATTTTTTGGTAGTCTATACTTGGCACACGGCGGATCTTTCTTGAGCTAAGCCGGTTGGATAATCACTTGTTTATATTGGAGGCGTTGTTAGCAGTTGATTCCTACCATCACTCTTACAGAGCGCGATAGTAAGGGCACGTCAGTTAATTAATACCTGCCAACCGGTCCGTTCGTTTGCACCACCTGCCAAGAGCTTAATTGGACAACCTACCTACAGCCCAGCCTCCTAATTCTTCCCGCTTCTCCTCAATCAACTCATTGCTTTTTCCCTTTTGTGTAGCCAACAAAGCTCCCCGTATAATTGTTCTCCCTAGTTTCCCATTCAACTTCTCTTGTTTTCATACTTGGATCCCTAGATTAGCTGAGAACGTTGCCGAACCTGGTGTCTCTACATCTTAAACTTTTTCCCAAACTCTAATTCAATGCAACTGGTAAACTGAGACCAGTATGTCGTACGCGATAAGCAATGCTGGTGGAAAGGGGCGATTTTATATTGCTGTAAGGAAGATGTCTCCAGCACCCTCTGGAGCTCCGGGCAACATTCGCAGGTCAATTCGCTCAAGGCCTTCTCGCCTTCTTTCTAGAATCGTTAACGGAGTGATAAGTGAACGTTGCTTTCGTTAGGCGGCCTTATTCACAGCATTGCTTACTTTACCTGCATGGACGCCACAGAGAATGGAAGGTCCACAACTCACCTTTATAAAGTAAGCAGGGTGCCTAAATGATGCAAGAAGGGTCCAGAACTACATTTAGGCGTCATAGAAACGTTATTATGTGATATATTTCCCAGAGGGTACCACAGGGGCTCTTGCAAGGATGGGGTGAGAAGAAGCGCCAGAAAAATATTATTTTAAGATTGATTTGTGGATTCTTAAGAACGTGGGAGCAAATCGCCCTCTCTCCCTCGCGAACGTAAAGCTGTGAACCGAGCGCGGGCTTTACACCGGCGTCAGGAATCCGCGACTGCGACGTTTCTCGCCAGTTTCTCGTACACCACGCCAACCCGGATCAGCGTTCTAAGCATCTCAGTGGCCACGATTGCTCGCTTTGTCAGCGGCATTGGGTTCCAGGCGCTCCTATTGCTGCCCAGCAGTATCCACCTTTAGGCCTGCCTGTGGCGGCTCAGTTGCCTTCGCGTTGTGTTGCGTAGCCCACGGAAGCGGGTTCAACCGCAGTCGCGGCGGCTACTTTGCTGATAGCGGCGAAAAGCAAGAACTCCCATGTGTTGGGATTTTACCGCAGGTTCAAGATCCCCAGATGGTCAGCGTTATTTCGGAGCCGTGCACTACGGCGCGGCTCAAAGCCGGGATGTAGTTTCGGAGCGTTAAATTCTACAATCAATCCACATTTCGTCGACGTCATTCTCCCTAACTGCTGCTTCTTGCTCCCTCTGAGAATAGGAAGAATCGCAGGGAGGTCTCCCCGTCCTGTCTTCTGAAGAAACGCGTCTGTGTTCACTTGATGACTCACAAGACGACGTCGTTTCTTTGGTGCTGACTCGTTCATGGCAAGACTTCACGCCATGGCCCACCGGGCGGCAAACAGAACAGTATGACTGTTATGGTCTCGAGTGACAGTATGATGCTTTGTGACCCAATTTTTCCGGTTTGTCCCTTGCCCATTTGCTCTCGACACTGGCTCAGAAGTTGAAACGTGTACAAGCGATTTCGGGAATCGCATGACCTGTCGATGCAGCGGGAGCAGCTGCTGGTCGCTTTTAATTGTGCTTACAGCAACGGCACCAGCCTTCTGAGGAACCTCCTCAAGTTATCTTCACTCGGTGCGTCAATGCTGTATCTCTCCCCCTTAATACAGAGCAGTACGAAACTAAACATGGTGCTGTGAAAACTCTGCCGACATGCACCTAACTACAGCCATTCGGTGTCACGGAGAGTTGTTGGGTCGGGGTCCTGATACATATAGAGGAACCTTGACGACAATGTTTCCCGGATTTTATAAAGCATCGCATATTACCAGTGCTGGGCGCTGTCTCCACTATCTCTGCCAGTGTCCTAATGGTGTACAACCTACCCAAGGGTACTGTTTGACCCCAAACCGAGCAAAATATCTTTATTGGTGTTTTATCCTTTCCAGAGCCGAGCATTTCCGCCTGAACTTCGTGCCAGGACGTTGGATTACCTTGTACGCAATTTCAACTCATATGACAGCGTAACTGATCCCCAACATCAGCACGCCTCAACCCCTTGTCCGTAGCTTGCCAGACGCCACATCGACTGAGTTACTCACGTTGCAGTTTTTTCCGATGAGAGTCCTGGACCGACCGCCGCTCGGTGGTCTCTTTGGCAGCAACTCGACGAAGGTTAAAGTTGCGGAGGGTTTGTTTAGTAAGGACGTCAGCTGAGCGTGCTCTCCGTTTCTGTGCCTACTCGGCTGCACGGCTTGTCCAGTACGTACGTTTAATTACGTCTCAGCACTTACGGGTAAGTACGAATCACCTGGGCGAGCGCTTCTGCGTAACGTAAACTACGCTCGATGGTTCCCAATCAGCCGTAGAAATTTATGGCTTCGAGCAGCACGTATTGGCAATTCCAATAAGAGGCGGTACAAATTCTGCAAGAAAATGGCTAACCGAATCAGCTACGGTGAAACAACAGCCGCGGATATGCGTAGTGTGACGACAACTTTAATAAGGGATTCGGAACAGCTAGGCAAATGGTCCTGCCCTCGACAAATCACCAAGGAAAGTGACGTCAATTCGCCTCGAGTTTGGCATTCCTTTCTGCCCAACTGCGAAAGCCCTTAAAAAGGTTGAGTATCATTGCATCGATAAGTCATACGAGCCAAAAGCAACACATTGGGTTCTAAAGAGAAGCCGAGTCACGCAGTTCAAGTCGGTTGCTACTAGGACCGAGCTCGTAGTCCACCGATGTGGGCTTCATACATGATCGCATAGGGGCTTTTGTAATGGCGAAATCTATAATAGAGGCCTAACCACGGTGTCCGGTGAGCAAGTTTGCTGCCGATTGACGCCGATTGCTGCAGAGAGATGAGGACCGGGTGGCGAGTGCTCTGATGAGGTGGCGCGTGCCCTGATGCGTGCACCAAGCATCATGCCGCATCGACGATGCAAGAAGGATTAGGCAAGCGCCTATTTCGTCCCGCCCTACGTCATAAGTGATGGCGAATCACCATCACGTAGCCATGTTGGACACAAAGGGGTCCATGGCACAAACTCACCGCGTGACAGCTTGGTGGTCGTTCACACCAGGAGGCTAAGTAGTTTGAATAAAGCTGCACAAAATACTTGACGCTTTTAGCAATGCACAAGGCCGAGGCTGTGACCTAACTGCCGATCATTCACACCAACAAACTCACGACGTATTCACTACAATTGATAGTTTGGCATAATTAAAATATGCCAGCGCATTATCACATAGTAAAAACACCATTGGCCTAGTGGTTTTATTATGCGATAGTTAAGTCCCTTGGGTTAGTTTTGTGAGAAAATGACAGTACATGATCTTTTAATCAATATTTTTGCACATAAATGTGCAAATGATGTAGGCGACGACACTTGGCCCATCTAAGTAGAGTGAACGCAGGCCGTGCAAGGTAATAGCATTCAAGCCAGTGCGCCCCATAATATTTGCGGGTAGAGATATCGTATGCACATAAATGTTTCAGAACCGTTGCTCACGGTATTCAAACTTCCGGCAAGTTTCTTGGTTACGTGAACGAACTTGATGAAACTTTTGGTAGGGAGGGACGTTTAATGGGGTAAACCTAGTTGCTCACATTCAGCTTGCAGAAGTCCCATCATCATGTCCACGATCCAGGCCAGATGTGGACAAACCAGATGTAAAAAGGCAACATTCTTTATTTCGTCTTAAAATCAACAAGAATATGAAGTCGAAGAAACTGCTATCCCTGTGCTATCTTTATTTCTCGCAAACCTCAAAGCAAGATCAAAAGTCAGTTTTTCACGAACACTACCTGTAATTTTTTCAAAGGTAAAAATAACTAAACTGATTTAATGTGGAGGACATAGATAACACGTTTACGGGAAAACAAAGGCGAATAAATTAGGTGTAACATAAAAGGGCACACATAGAGGGAACTAACATCACGGCAAGCCTCATTAGAAAAATATTCTCGCCACAAGGCTACACTGTCACTCTTCGAGTTGCGTGTCTGCGGGAAAAAGCGACAGACAAGCTCGTGCTTTCAACCCTTCTCGCCTGTGGTGTCAGTGACTTCACGCAGTTCACTCTCGAGCATACGAGGCACCTCTCTCAGAAACCAGGAAGTTCTCTTTTAAGGAGTGACAGCCGCTTCCACGAGGATTCTGTTTACAGTCTGTGCACCGGTAACTGAAGGCAGAGAAGAAGACAGGAGCGCAGTTGTCCAGGTTAACCCAGCCCAGACTGGTCCCCACCGCCGTGCCCTTGGGCTTGCGTTAAAACCTCCTCACAGGTGACGCCACTGCTTGAAGCGTCCGTCAGTCTTCTTCACCTGACACTGAAAAAAGGCAAAATAAAAAAGCAGACGCTGTGAGACTTTAACAAGCCATATTTAGCAATCCAGGTTTACCGCTACCTGGAAGACGCTTTCTCGACCCGCACGCGAAAAAAAAATAGTTCAGCCTTCGCATCACCGCAAAATTTGGTCCTTAGAAGTAGCAATACATGGTTCTCGCTGCTCCTGGAAATTGTTATATTTTTTCGGTATTGATGACACTATGTCGACTACAAGAGATTTTTCTCGAATACAGTTAAAGCATGGTGGTTTCGTTTGGCACTGCAAGAACTAGGACGTGTACGTTAAAATCTTAATACGTTGGACGCGATGACATAACTTCGTCCTCGAGGGAGCGTTTTGGAACGGAGCTACTGCAGACGCGATCCATGCTCTACGAGCGTTCAATGTAAGCTGAGAGACCGATAGTAGCAGCAACGGTTTATGCACCGCGACAGAAGAAAACAATGGCAGGCTGCGGCGAAAATCCCGCACGTCACTTCCTCGTATTGCAGGTATGTACAGGTCCATGCAGAAGGAAACAGAACGAGGGAGCAGTGGCAAAATTGTATCGCTGCGCTGCATAGGAGCGCCTTAGGGAACCAAGGAGCGGCGTCCTGAGGTGTGTTTCCAGTGACCCCCCGCCAATTTTGATATATGTTGGACCGTCGCTCTGCTGGCGTGTCAGACTGGCTGCAACAGTTTCCAGAGGACAGCGTTAGGCTATGCAGTGCCACTGGTGGTGTTGCCGCTGGCAGCCATGTGTGGCGACTTAGAACTGCGCTGTTGGGTCTGCACGCGCGTTCGGAAACGTGTCTTGTTGCACACCACAAAGTGTTCAGGAGAGGCGTAGCCTTACCTGCTTATTCGGTATCTCGCGGCGTGCTTTTACATACGAGGTCTTAAAAAGTGATAACAAAATATTCCTGAAGAAGCACATCCTCAGTGTAAATGTCTAGGGGAGCCATCGTTATTTCAAGAAAAATGCGTCCCGCTTTTGAGGCTGTTAATCTACGCTTCCAAGTCTCTTTGAAGCCCCGACGCTGACACTAGGAGTTGACAGCTCTAAAATACAAGAATTCCGAGGCCCCCTTGAAAAGCATTTAAAGTTCGTCTGCCTCTATATATTTTAGTTTTCCTTACCTATAATTGCTTTTCATGATTGTAGGCTGGAACTATGGTGCGTACGTATCTTTTTGAAAAAAATAAAAATTCCAATACGATACACTAAAACTTGACATCTCAAAATAGATGGGGGTAATTCCGCAAAATAGCCACAAACCGACTTCTTAATACGCAAATAAGCAGTCCCTAGGCGCAATCTACTTGCAAATATAATACCCGCGGGCGAATGTAAAACCACTAATGTCAGTAATTACATTTCGAGTACAAAGTCTACACACCCCAGATACAACTCATTCACAATTCCGTTCATGGGTTAGTTCTTTTAATGTGACTTGATTTGGCAATAATAATAGTTATGTCGGCATGTTAAGCTATTTCGCATATTATTTAGTCTAGCAGGTGTCAGTCTTGAAGCACATTTTGGGTCGGCGTTTGAAACCTGTTTGTTTTTACACTCAGCTTAACGAAAAGGTAGACCAAAGTGTCACGTTGGATGTCTTACCTGCAATTAGTCTTCAGCTTTCCGTGGAATAGGGATTCTTTAGTAGCGTAAGCACCACCAGAAGGATCAGTAAGCTCTTTGGAGTGGTGATCACTGTCGAGGCACCTGAAATGATAAGGTTGGAATAAGACAAACTGCTACGGCCGTATGTAAAAAGTCTAAAATGCACTCTACGCAAACGTAAGCCGATTAGAAATCAATCATATCTGTTGGTTGACTGCTGAATTTTACAAGTTTCATTTGGAACTCAATCCACACTAACAGCAAGCTCTAACTCTTTATAGACGTTCTCCGTGCCCGAATTTTACAACTTGTCCTTATTATATAAGCCTCATTATTAATTTTGAACCAGCCGACCGCTTTCACGTCCTTCTTGCCTCCTGCATGGGTGCGTGTGTGCGCGCGTGCTTGGTAGGTGGGTGTGTTATGTGTATGTGTATATATGTACATGTGTGTATGCGTGTTTGTGTATGCGTGTGTGTGTGTGTGTGTGTGTGTGTATGTGCGTGTGTGCGCGTGCATGTGCGCTTGCGTATCTGTGCGCGCGTGCGTGCGTGCGTGCGTGTGTGTGTGTGTGTGTGCGCGCGTGTGTGTGCGCGTGCGTGCGTGCGTGCGTGCGTGCGTTGCGACAAGGAAGACACACGGTAAATATAAGTATACGTGGACAACAGTACCTACCAAATTTCTCACTATGAGGAAATGTCGCCTACAGCGACACAGGAGGTGATAGCGCAAATTTAATGATCGAAAATACGCGCTTAGACTAAATTTGGCTTGTTTCTACCATCGAATGACAATCAGCTCAGAAAACATTTTATCGACTGCTTTAATCCCGGAGCAGAAGGAATACCAGTTCTTTCTTCGCCTTCTTCATTGTTCTTAGTTCGCTCCAGGTGCTTTCCAGAGGGGTACAACAATGTTGTACAATTGCAACTATATCTCCTGCTGCATTTGTGACATTCTGTTTAAAAGGACGTAGAATGGGACTAGTTGGTACTGCTTCACATTTATTTCGCTGGGTATACTAAGCCAAATGGGACGACAAAGGCGCTGGGACGAAGCGCGAACTTCCAACTGCCTATAAAAAAGAGACAACGGGAATGGGGGACAGTGTTTACAAGCATTGTTTTCGTCTAAGTAGGTCTGTTAACTTCACTTTCCTGTTCTTATTTGTTCTTTTCGGTTTTTTCTACGCAAGCGCAAAAACGCGCCCGTGCATATACTTTACGTGTCCCCCGTCTTTGCTACATTTTTAACAAACACTTGCTAGTTAGCGCTTCGTCCTAGTTCCTTCGTCATCCCATTTCTCTTAGCATGTCCGGCGTGATTCTACATGAAACATTGTGTTTATTTGTTCACAGCAAGAGCGTAACACCTGCTGAACATAGCTTATGAAGTGTTTTGAAAATGCTTAGCTTACACCGAAGGTCAAGTTGACAAAGCTGAACAAAAATAAACTTCAATTGAATTCAAGTTTAAAGTGCCAGTGCTTTAAATCGGTTGCTCACCAAGTGAGGGTAGGGGGTTCGATCATTCTTGATTAATGTAAAGGTAACCACAGAGCCCTGATTCCACAGAAATCAGTAGATTGCGCTCATTTTTTGCAATGATTGAGTTTTTGTCGAATTTTAAAGAGAATATGCTAATGTGGTTCCGTATCTACTAGAACTCTTGCATGAGAAAACATTCTTTACTTGAAGAGCACGACGCCAGGCCTGCTTCGGGCAGTTGCAGCTCGTATACGGAAGTTACTTAATATAGCTTTTTTGACCCTGCCCTGGAAATTGTTGACAAAACAGGGCCCACTGCCTCCGACATGAGTGGTACACCAGGAACCAAATAGTCAAGACGCGTACACTATGTCTTTCGCATCGCGGGGACAATAACACCAGCTGAAACCAAGTACCTTGCAGGAGAATCGTATACACGGGCTATAGGCAGTGTAACACTAACACGTTTGCGTCAGTTACCGCCGGTAGACGTTCAGCAGTGACATTCAGCCATTAGTTACACTGCTAGGTTTCACCAGAGTCGGTCGACAGCCTTTCATTGTTGCGATATCGCACGCTACACTACTGGGATAAAACTACGGGAGAGAATGCCAGAAGGGATGTGACGATATTAATACAAGTGTTATTCTATTCCGGTTATCTCGGGGAAAGTGAAATCACGCTTACGCCCGCAGATTTTTGATATCGTTCATAATAAAGCTGTTGTTGTTTTAAGCAACCTTTTTGAATAACAGTTAATTTATGTCTTCGAACTTAATTTTTTCTACATGCATAATTAACGCTAAGTGGGCGCTTCTTTATCCGCTGAGAGAAGCCCTGTTGTTCTGAAAAATGTTTCGAAACCTTTAGGCTTGCCTCATCCAGCAACCGGCATCCGGCTTGCCTCATCCATCCTGTTTTTGTCCAGCAACAGGACAAATACGAGGTTTGTTGGGGTAAGAATTACGTAATCTACAGCTTTCTGCTTTAACGACCATTTTTATTTTTGGCCGGGGTAGGACCGAAGTATATTTATTATATACGTACCTTTCAGGTAAAGGTAGCCTGAAAAGAAAAAGAAACAGTTGTAGAACGATTACAAATCTGTCCTGGATTAAGAAGTAACGAGTGAGAAACAAGCTAACGTCTTTTTAAGCACATTCAGACTCTACCCATTGGTAAGTCGTCTCATTTTCCGCACAACCTGCAATAGGAACATCGCCTTAAAATTGGAAACAAAGGATGTTCGTGATTTGGACTGTTATAACTTACTTCAAGTCTGCCCTAAATTGATTGCAACTTCGGTTCATTACATCACAAAAATAACTATGAATATTGCAGTTTTTTTTTGCTATGAATCGTGCAGTGCTGTCTTGGCACTTTGGCAGGTAAACCGAGAAGGGTTACATGCATGCAGATATCGAGCGCCACACACATGACGTTTGTAGGTATGCGCATAGGAAATATATATAGATCTCCTAAGCTTAAGATGCTTTGGAAAAAGAAATTTTGTGTTTAACGTCGTATTTCCACATTCCTAATGCTGTGGCAAAGGGTGCATAGAATGGACGGTATGGTTGGATGTTAATGCATTTCTACCGCACGGGTCCTTAGCCTCCATCAGCCGTGTCATTTCTTAATTTAAGTGAAGAGCTATAAAAATTTAAGCTTCCTTTGGTGTACAAACAGTCGTCACTGCGAGCGAAAGATAAGATATTGGTCAAAAAGTACAGACACAGCAAATTTTATTGAGGAATATAGCAAAACGTTTCAATCCTTGCGGCAGCAACTTCCACGATTCCAGCCAATTCTTAGAACTGCTGTCAATATTTTTGGGGCTGCTCAATGATTGAGGGCATTTTTTAACACGAAAGTGTTTTCTTCCTGCGTACACGAAGAATTCACTGACGTCATATCCGTCACGGAAATGACCCCACAACGAAGCAAGCGGCCTGTAAAGGGTGCACCCTTGTACAGAGGGTCTTCTTGCGGGGAAGCAACTTTTAGTACTTATGAGTACGTTATACGTAGGGCTGTTTATTTTCAGGTTTTATATTTTAACACGAATGTGTTTTATGCCGGGATACACCATGATTTCACTGACGTCATATCCGTCAATAAAATGACGCCATTAAACCTTTGCCGAAGCGACCCGCCAACAGGACGACGCTCGCCAAGCACACCCACACGACAGCCGCCGACCCGCAAATTATGTTCAACTGCAGATTTCGCAGCACATTCCACTTTCGTGTTTTACCGATTGCTATGACAGAGGAGTCACCCAAAGTTTGTTCTCGTGTTTGGCTGCCGAGAATAACTCATTTTAATTTTATATACTATACTGTTAATTATCCGGTTGTTCTGCTGCTGAACCTCCCACTGCGCAGTGTCCCATGTCTCCACTTAGACTAGATATTTTTTTGTCGTCCCCTAGGTCACATACACTCCGGGCCATTTCTCAAGAGGGCAACGCTCCAAGACCTGAGCCGGTGTTAAACTACACAGACATCTTGACTCACCACCGCCACGAGCGCAGAAGTTACCCTGCACCTCACCCCGAACTGACCCGCACGGAAGCCACCACTCTGCGCCAATTACAAACAAACTTATACCCGCATGGCACCATTCTACACGCAATCCACCCCACCCTCTATCCCGGAACCTGCAAATTCTGCACCCAGCCCAGCACACTATACCATATGGTATGGGAGTGCTCACAAACCCCTAGCCTCCCTCCAAACTCCAACCCCACCTACGAGCAGTGGGTGGCCCGGCTGACCAGCTCAGACCTCTCCGACCAGCGAGAACTGGTACGAAGAGCAAGAGAAGCCAGCGAGGACCTGGGTTTTCCGGACTAAAGAAGACCCCCACAGGGCAGGTGCCCCTAACATCAGCACCTAAAGCTCGTCTTAAATAAAGTTTATTCCATCCATCCCCTCTGGTCTGAGCCTAAGTCAGCACACAAGCATGGCCACCCCACATTACCCACCTGGACTGTAGACCGTGCGGCGCCGCACCTCATAGTCCGTGCCCGGGATCTCAAGCACGCACTCGAAAGTCACGTCCGGCGTTAACTGTTGGCTGGCGAATGACCGGGACAGCTCGATGTCGTAGGTGCCGTTCACTTTGCGCATGCGCGGCCTTCCGCGCTGCACCTCGCTCCGCCGCATGTCCGGCGTGATGCTGAAGAGCCTCAGCGTGGGACGCGGTTGCAGACCAAAGGCGCTGCACCGGACCTCCACCACGGAGCCGCTGTGCCCGCCCGTTACACTAGGGCTGCCACTCGAACTCAATCCGCCCGAACCGCCGTCGGCAGGAGCGCCTACGTGGGCGTGGGCGGCGGTCCGCAAAGATGCTGCTGCCGCGGGTGGCGCTGTAGACTCCGACGTTGTGGTGTAGGTTAAGGTGAAGTTCTTGGCCGGAACTGCAGAGAGGTGGAGGGAAAAGATAGCAGGCGGCAAGAACAGGGATGTTTTTAACGCGCAAATGACACACGTCGAAGTGTTAAATTACCGGGTGCCCCCGCATGAAAATGTAACAGGAAAAGTTGGTATGGCAACGCCTTCTCAAAATCTGAGGCACCCTACTCAGCATAATCAGAATATTTGCGAACTCATCTAAACGGTTCATAAAGGAACACTGCTCTTGTCATAGATGTACTTGTGATTTATCTGGAGTATGTTAAAGATTTCCGATGTGCTCAAAAATGTTGACGCGTGAATTCTGACACCAGTGCTTGGCACCGGAAAACGGCCAGCCGAAACATAGTTGGTGTTCTTGCGTCTGTAGACGGCAAAATGGAGTTTGCAACGCTTGGCGCTGCTCTTTCAGTGAATGCGTGTCCGACTAGGGTATAGGTTCTTTTCACTGACGTGGCACATATGCGGACGACGATACGCGTGCACCGCCATGCGTTTTCCCAAGCGTCTGTGTTGCTAAGGCGACACCGCACTGGTTACGTCGGGCTCCACGAGATGGCAGTACTTGTCCGTGTTGGCGCCAGAAAAAGCACAGAACGTGACTACAGCCAGGTGTTTAGGTTCCAAGCTTGCCCCACCGAACGCGAATTAACACCTCGACGCCAAATACTGTTACGTTGGTTACGTGCAGCTCCATACAATCTACCTATCGCCAGACACGGTTGAAACCGTCGCATGACTGTGTAGAATAGTAAAATTTTCGGAGCCTACGTATGCGCGCAGCTGCGTGGTAGCGCCGTGCTGGACCGATTCGCGTGCGTATGCAAGTGAAAGCCGATTGCCACTCAAGGTCTGTCTCCTATTCAAGGACAACAAACGCAGTATTGTTGCCCAAAATTCCGCCGTGCGGAAGCCAAACTTCAGTTATTTGTTCAAAGGTCGCTTGTGATTCGCCAGCCCTTGTGCCCAATGGGCATTGCGAGCATGGCACGGCTCGGGAGACACCCTTGAATGCACTAGTTGCTACGCTACCATTGTATCTAAATAGGCGTACGCGCGGAACATTTCTTCAAAAACCATTATTTGGATTTTGTACTCAATCACGCTTCAGAGGGCACATGTGGTGACATCTGTGGTCGCAGGCAATTGGAGCATCAATCTTGTCCTAGCCTTCTCGCTTTGGTTCGCAGCCGCGGTTTCCTTCTTTGGGGATGCGAAGTGCTCGAAGGCAAGTAGAGTGCCAGAAGATTATTATTATATCTGTTGACGCCACCGCCGAGAAGCGGATTGAAACGCGGCAGACGAACCACGCTGGTGTTTTTTTTTTTTCTTTGCGACATGCGGGCGCGAAGCGCATGCGCAGGCACAGCGGGCAACGTCATGGCGGCTTTTGGTGTTACCAATTAGCGAAGAAATTGCCCGCTACGCTAACGTTTCAGTGGATATAAACTATTGCCAAAAATTCGTTCCCTTACAGAAATACTCCCAAGGTGCACGTGTCTTTGAAGCATGAGGAGTTCCATGGCGCGAGTTCTTCCATACCACGTGTTTAATATCGGCAGAAGCGAAAGATGGGCGTTAGTGCCGTTACGCCGGATATGAAGTAAGGGAGCGTAAGAACGTAACAAAGCGAGAAAACACACAGGCAGCGATATCAGTCATATTCGCCAACTGTCCCAATATGGCGGCGGGAACGAGAAGCGATGGAACGGGCAGGAGAAAGATCTAAGCGATTCAGAAGCGTAAGGCGTGAGTGGGTCGCGAAGCAAATCGTCCCAAGTGGCAAGACGACGAAGACTCAAATTTATCATGGCTTCTAAAGAGAGTAGAGGGAAGCGCGAAGGCTAAAAGTTCGTCTAAACTTTGCTGAAAGTGCGTCCAATAGATCGTCACAAATTCAAAGACCCAAATGAGAAACGAAGATAGTACCCATGCGACGAGTTTTTGCGCACTATGTAAAGGCATGTACGAACGAACTAAATGTACACCGATTGGTGGTTCATTAGTTAAAGGTATACTATTGTTATTAACAAAGAGGGGAACAGCGCAATACGGACGACACAGAAGATGAAAAAAAAATGACAACCACGGGCGCTGACGTAAACTAATTTTTATTTTTCGGTGCGTCACGTATATACGTTGAGAGCCAAAAAAGAAAAAGAAAAAGAGAACAACATAATTGGTGCACATAACCCATGCAATTGTCACAGTGCGCCATCGTCATGCGCCAGAAACACGTACACAACTATCTGTGGGCCAGAAAATTATTCTCTCTTTGATAGAAGGATAACGAGGGCTTACCGATACAATTTTTTTCTATTACAATTTTCTTTTTGACGCTCTAATTGGGCAGCCTGAATTATTTCTCTAGGTATTTTATTTTTGTGTCTTGCAGTTACCTTTGTTTCGTGAAGATATATGAGAGCAGACGCTGCAATCCCGACAGTGGAGACCTAAATGGGCACTAATCATTTTGTGTACACATTAGAGAGATGTTTTTTTTTTTTCATTAAGGCATCTTCCCGCTTCGCGTGCATAATGTTTCCCGCATGACAGCGGGACCGAACATACGACGCCTTTAACGCACTTTACAGAACTATTTTCTTTCTTTATGAAGCACGACTGCGCCGTTACTTTTGTTTTAATAATTTTCGAACACATGCCGGGCAGTTTTATGGGCGTAGAAAATACAATTCTCAAACTAGCTCGTCTTGCTATCCATTTTAAGTTGCGGGAAATCCGATAAATGTAAAGGATAGCGGTTGTGTTATCACTTTTGTTGCGTTCTAAATCTGCTTGGCTGTCCTGTACATTTGTTTTTATCCTCTGTAATATCAATTCTTCTACGGTTTCAAACAGAGACCTTAGGGTGCCACGCTAACTAAAGCCGGCCAACCTGTTTACAAAAGCTTTCTTGCATCAAGTGAAAACAGGAATTGTTGCGGACATTTTTAAAGCGCGTCATTAGGATAGACCTTTTCACGCGCTTAGAATGACGAGAATCAAAAGGTACAGGTGGTTTGTTGGCTCGTTTTTCACACGCCCAGCAGAAGTGATTGTGCGAAAGGTGGAAATTCATATCCAGAAAATTTATACTTCTTTGTACAAGCAATTCAAAATCAGTTGTAAGTGAGCGCTTGTGGTTGTCCTTCTTCTTCGTCCTCTGTATCGTCCATTTTGCACTATTCCCCTCCTCAACCATAGCAAACTGATTTTATTGATTTGATTGATTGTAGGGTTTAACGCGCCAACGCAGCGCAGGCGATGAGGCGCGCCGTAGTGGAGGGCTCCGGATTTATTTTGACCACCTGGGGATCTTTAACGTGCGCTGAAATCTCGTACACACGGGCATTTGTGCTTTTCGCCTCCATCAGAAAAGCTGCCGCCGCGGCGAGGAATCGAACCCGCGATCTCGTGCACCATAGCACACTATTGTACTTCTTCATGATCGATGCGTGTGTTGCCTTATTTAGAACCGTTCCTTTTTCGCGATTTTCAAGTAAGCGTCTTGGCACAGTGGAAGCCCGAGTAGGGCTATTGGCTCTCCCCTAGCCGTACCGAGTAAGGCTATGGAAGGGCGAGTAGCCCTTATTCAAATCGGTGTGGTATAGGTGATTCTCCGTGTAACGTATGCTCTATTTCCTTCTGCACATAGCTATATGTGTGTTTGCGTAGTTGTAACATACCATTTCTCCCCCCTACAGCTATCTAACTTGATTGTGCTGATAATTTTCAGTGTCTGTATGTACCTGGAGGCATTGTTTATGAAGGTTCTGTGTCGTGTGTTTATAGTGTACGGTTTGGTGTGTATTGTCAAATAAACGTTTTCTAATAAACGGTGTCATTTTAAAGCATCTGGGTGGATAACGCCTCGGGGCTCGGTTTGGGTGCCTGACGCCGTGTAACTGCGGTGGCTAGGTAGGTAGTGTGACATCGGACGAGCCACGACGACAAACTGGGCCCCTAAAGTGCACTCCGCTTTAAAAATGGACGCAGCTTTCACTAATGATTCAAGGCTAGAGAAACAGCAGAGCTGGCGGACCCTTTGCCTTCGTCTGAGACCCCGATGTCGCACCTCACATTTATTTCCAAACTTCCCGCCGAAAGTTCTCTATGACTGGCATGCCTAGATCGCTTTGGCCGCAGGCATTCACATCTCTCCCAAAGTGGACCGCGTTAGCGCCCGCTAGAACCGGCGACAACCGGCTTCGCGAGTTCGGCGTCTGTAGCGCGAGCTGTCCTGTGCTTCCCACTTGAGGCGGGAACGCACGTGAACTGGTGAGGAAATGAGAACGTGAGTGATCATACCATGAACGCTGGACAGAGTGTTCTTGAAGTTCGAGCACTGCCGGCGCGTGCGATGATATCATGTCTAGGCCAGGCTTGGCTCCGCCTGCGCGGCTTGGAGAACGTCGACCATGCCTTGCACCGGGGGAGTTTTCTTTCTTGGTATTTTTTTTATTGCGAACGGACAACGGTCCAAGCCAAAGCCTAAACTGCGCTGCTGTTAACCCTTTGTGCCCTGATTTTTTTTATTTAAAGCGAAACGGTGTTTTCTGTGTGTTTTTCTAAATTTTAGGTTCCCATAAGCCCACAAACGAAAAATGGAGCTGCAGGTAAAAGTAATAACAGGTTTATTAATGACGCGATTAATTAAGACATCTGGCAATTAAAAATTTTGTTTCAGCAAAGACGTCACTTTTGCACATTTTCCTAAACTTTATGACTACATGAACCTACAAACAAAATTCACCTTCGTATTGCACGTATTTATGGATTTCCAAGCTTTGAAATAAAACTGAGACCACCATTTTTTTCAGCCTCAGTGTCGCAATTTCGACTTCACCGGAGCTTTTTTTTTTTTTTTTTTGTTGCGAGTAGCTCCACTAAAATGAAATATAGGTGATACCTCTCACAATAGGCATCATTGAAGGACAATTCGGCAAAAGGGCTAGCAGTTTTGATTTCATTCTCTATGCGCTAGAGGAACTACCCTGTGATGGCGTCAATTGACGCCACCAGGGCCGAAAGGGTTAAAACAAACCAGTAAAAGGGATTCAACTGTTTCAGAAACCAAAATAGGAATACTAACTGTTTCAACAATAGGCCCACTTCATGCACGCCAATATGCCGACGCCAGCTACGAATTTGGAATTCCACTGAGGAAACTCCCGCTTGTTAAACCGAGCAAGGGGCCCCTGTGATCACAGGGGCGTAGCTTTCATCGCCGTTGCGCCGCCAGAAACGCCCTTTTTTTCGTCGCTTTTCTGTAGGTTATGTTTCGACGAGTTGCCTCCAACTCCTTCTGGCACTCTCATTCGTCGGTGCCACTGAATCCCATTTTCTGGCGCATTTTTTTTTTCTATTACTTCCGAGATCTGTATTATTTTTTTTTTGCCCTGTTTGCTTATTTCTTCAGCGACCATTCTTTCTGCGCATCTGTATAAAGCAATTCATGGAATCTTCCATACCGTTATCTTTCAGCTTCAATCTTCGTTCTTTCCGTCGTTTCTCTGTCCTACGTGCGTATAACTGTTTGCACACGCCTCGCTGTTTGAAATTTCGCCCGTGAAGATATAGGTTCTGGAGTTTTTTTCCGCACTCCCGAAGAAAGCTAGACATTGTACGCATTTTTTTCAATACGTCTGGACGAATTGACCAGCACAATTCCAGTCTGATTGCTTTCCCGCCTTAATGTTCATTCTTATCCATTCGAAGCGCGAGACACGTAAATAGTACGCTGTGTAACGAATGGCCGCATCAATTTGACGCAGCATAGAAAGCGCTAAGCCTTTTTATTGCCGAAGTCGTCTTCTCCCGTCTGAGTGTTCTTTTCGTCCTCTCTTTGATAGTTTTCTCGGTCCTATTATTCCTTCGGCACGTCAATATCTCTCCATTATCGTGCCTTCGTCGTGCTTGCCTGTAGCTGGGCCTGTAGTAGGTTAAGCTCTCTAAAAATCGACACATGGTTAGCATGCGTCAACCACTGGATCATTTTTCATTTGGCAAATGTGCGTGTGTGTGCGTGCGTGCATGCGTGGGTGCGTGTGTGCGTGTGTGTGTGTGCGTGTGTGCGTCTGTGCGTGTGTTTGTGTGAACTACGCATGCGCTCAGTTTACTGACAGTGCAGCCAGACGGTGCGGCATGCGTCCAAGGCTATGCGCTCCGCTGTTCGCGTTTCTTTTAATCCCCCCTGTACTCTCGCACTGCTCGCGTGAGCGGTTGTGGAGGGGGAGGGAATAGTTTACATTCCCAGACAATATGGTACACTGAGCCTGGGGCTTAGAAATGAGTACATAGGCGATCTTAAAGAGTAGGATGGATGGCGTGTAGTCTTGTTGGGTGTGGGTACATATTAGTCTGCAGTTGTCTCAACATGACTTCCAGCTATAGCGTGACCTGATCGGTGACTTGTGGATACAGATATCTCGCTAGTCAGTAATGTTGAGCAATGTCGGCGTATGTGAGGAGTAGTTGCCAGGTCTGCTCCGACTCTTCTTGCGGTGCCCGGGGAGCGAGTGCTCGGGCCAGGACCTGTGCTGTCTGGTTGCCGCGAAGAGCACAGTGGGCCGTGGTCCATATGATTTTGACCCGCTTCTGGGGGACGGGGAGGGGGGGGGAAGGGGAGCATGGGAGGAGAACTCAAAACGCTTGTCTCGAAATCCTATCTGCTTGGTATGCTCGGCAGGCGGCTGGACTGTCCGTAATAATTAATTTAGCGTTTGTCTGGGATAGGGCAAGGGCGATAGCCGCCTCTTCAGGCTGCTGGGTGTTTGACGACTGAAGCGTCAGATTTGAAATAAGGTCGGTTCCGGAGTTAACAACCACCGATCTTACTCCGTACCTAACGTATTCCGCAGCGCCTGTATAGACGACGTGGTCTTGGCTTCCATTCTGTTTTTGTAACAGTATCTCTTGGCATGGGTCTTATCTCGTGATGTTGAGGGGACATATTCTCGGGTATTGGTCGGACAAGAATTCTGGTCCTTATGTCAGGCGGGATGTCCACTGCGTGTTCCGTGATGTGCAGTGCAGTGTACCCAAGCTTACTTAGCGTTTCCCTTCCCGTTTGGCTTGCTCCAAATCTCACTTTCTCCGCCGTTAGGTGGGCTTCTATGAGTTTTTCAATGGTGTTGTGCAGGCCCAAAGCCGTGAGGCGAACCGTAGAGGTGCTCGTAGGAAGTGTCAGGGCCTGCTTGTATGCCTTTATAAGAAGCGCGTCTAGCTTTTGGCGCTCCGATTCCCCCAGAACCGCATACGGAGCCACGTAAACGATTCTGGAGACGACGAAGGCCTGCACAAGGCGACCATGCCGTTTATTTTTCCGATCCATTGCTCCTGTTCGCTATCCTACGAAGCATCCGAACAATTTGAGCCGTGGTTTCGTGAAGCCTATTGAAAAGCAGGGTGTTTTTGCAGTTTTCCTGGTACGTCATTCCTAATATCTTGATTGAGGATGTCAGTTTTATGGGTGTCCCGACACAAGACATATTTTGGTGCTATCGGAAGAGTCCCGGCGGCATTTTTGTACAATGGTGAGTTCTGACTTTTGAAGACTACAAGCTACACAACATCGGCTGGCATGGGTGTGGACGACGTCCGCTGCCGCTTGTAGGCTGTCCTGCTTGACGCCGGGAGAATCCTTGGTAATTCAGATTGTTATATCGTCCGCATACAAAGCCGGCTTAATGTTGGGGATTTTGTCTAATTGTCTGGGAAGGCCCATTATGGTTATGTTGAAAAGTAGGGGCGATAGCACTGTCCCTTGTGGTGTGCCATGACTGCCGCATTGTATGGCGGAAGACTGGATGTCGCAAAGTTTAATGATGACTGTTCTATCTGACAGAAAATTGTTGACGCAGGAAAACGTCTTTTCGCCGCAACACAGGGCGCCAAGATTTGTGAGGATTGCTTCGTGTGTTACATTATCGAATGCCCCCTTCATGTCTAAAGCCATGATCGCTTTTGGTGTGGTGCGTCTGGGTGCCTCAACTACGTCTCTCTTCAGCTGCAGTAGTACGTCCTGAGCTGAGAGGGGCAGGCGGAACCCCAACATCGAGTGAGACATTTTATCCGTAGTTTGAAGAAACCTTTGTAGGCGGTTAAGGACGAAATGGTGAAGAATAGTTTAGAGTGGAGCACAACAGTGAGGTTGCAGTCATACCAGCGAATCGAGCGAGGTACGAAACTAATACTAAACGTTGAGTGACACAACATTCCTGCGTCTTTTCTCAGGAGTTTAATCGCTCAAGTGGGGTGTGTTTCAACATGGAATGATTAATTGATTAAATGCGCCTTGTACGGAAAATTACAAATCAACGACTGCTGTGAGACTGCTGGTTATTTTTGATAGGTTGAGTACTTAAATGTAGTGAAAACGGGAATTAGAAGTCGACACTTGTCAACAAGTCTGTTATCCTGTTCGAAAAATAGAACCAGCGCAACACACACGCTGGCCGGCAAATTCCGATCAAAGCCGGTGTTAGATTTATAAATGATCGCTTTCCCTTCGTGACCCTAAAAGTCACTATAACATTTATTGAAAGCACGACCTGTTATATTACATTAGTTAAATCAATAAACTTCAAAAGATGCTTTTTCTTCTTTGCAAAAATATAGAGTACATTCCTAACACTACACTGAACCTAACATGATTATATAGTTATTTGCCGCATGATACAGTTCATACTGAACACAACAGTTAGGGTCAACTAACCGTGAGGCACCCCTTGTAATGTCTGACCGGACGTTCACTTCTGTAGGTACGCCTACCGGGGGGCATATGGGCTCACGCGAGATCGCTCTGTACTTTTCGCGTTCGCAGTACGTAGGCCAGTAGTCGGATTCCCAAAAGCCGTTCCCCTGCCTTATGTTGCGCTCTTTTTCGTGACTCAATATGAGCCGAAACTTTGGGATTCCTGAAGGCAAAGGCATCGAGTGCACTCACCGTACACCATCATGTACTGATTCCGCGAGTCCAGACCGGCCATGGAGGACACGACGCACGTGTACCGGCCGCTCAGCTCGGTTGTGGGCCGAATGATTCGCAGTGCCCTGTAGTGCGAGTCCTTAGGTCCGCCCACCATGAACGAGTCGTCCAGGCGGCCCGTCAGGATGCCGCTGGTCTGGCGCGAGTTCAGCTCTGGTATCCACTGGTACACTGGCTCGAGGAGGTCGTTGAAGAACCACTTGACCACGAGCCGGACGTCCTGCTCGTTGTACAAGTACTCGCAATCGAGCAGGACGGGCTCCTCCGTGCCGTTCTGCACCCAACGGGGAACGGACAGCTTCCAGATGGTCACGCACCAGGCACCTGCAGTACAGGGTGAAAAAAGGTGCCATGGATCTTTTTCGGGTAGATAAGCAATGCACTGAGCATCAAGCTTGAAAAACAGCAAAA
Organism: Haemaphysalis longicornis; assembly: GCA_013339765.2. Classification (NCBI taxonomy): domain Eukaryota; kingdom Metazoa; phylum Arthropoda; class Arachnida; order Ixodida; family Ixodidae; genus Haemaphysalis; species Haemaphysalis longicornis. The sequence goes on from CM023449.1 coordinate 213,298,584, forward strand.
GGTAAGAATTCTCTGTTTTGTATTGCCAGGCTCCGCTGCTATGGACTCCTCTCTGATACCACTTTCAAAAGAAGCCGCCTGTGTGGAAAGCGGATCGATGTATGCCGGCTCACTAGCTCATTTATACACATGGTCTACACCATATAAGTCGTAATGCAGCACGTTTCACATCCGCATTCAGAAGGAGGTTCCATGACACGTCGACGCCGTTCCTAAATTTTCGGCGGAGATGTACATGTCTAGCTTCACGTGGATTTTTTCTCTCTGTGGGCAAGAACTTGGAGCGCACTCTATGAGGGAGCAAAGCTACGTGGTAAGCCATGCGCTGACACCCGGCGTAGAAAGAGAAAAGATATGAAACCGCCTATACTACATAGTGTTCCTCGCTCGGTGCGCTCGCTCTGATTCAGCTGATTTTAAGAAACAGCAGGCGGCTCCCGAAGCCAGACACCGCAAACGTAAATGCCAGTGTGATACCAGCGGTCGGAGCTGAGTAGCAGCGAATATCGCGCCGAGAAGCTTCCCGTAATCGGCGTGCTCGAAATGGAACACATTGAATTAAAGTTGCATGAGCACAGTGCCCTGTATGAAAACCATCAGAGGGGCTTTCTGGACAGACATTTTGGATTCAGTTGTGTTGTGTGCGACAGGGTTTGGCTGCTAACGATCGAGATGTTGCAAATTGTCAGTGTGCAAGTCACGGGTTGCGGCGAAACTTTCTTGAGAAGTCTGACGCACGGATATCGTACTGTGTGGTGTTGTGCGCTCTCCGCCGCTCACCCCCTCTCCTCTCCGATAGCGGACACTCTCTGGCGAGGGGCATTGGATTGGATTCGATTGGCTTGGCTTGGATTGGATTGGATTGGATAATTTTTTAACCTCCTTGGTGTTGTGTCCCGGCGATCCCGAATGCGGATAATTGGCCGTTCGATTAATCAGCGCTTTGGAAGCGGCCGCGGAATGCCAGCTATAATGTGAAGTTTGACCGGGCGTGTTCATCGCCCTCGACCTCAGCGACCACTCACATAGAGGGAGCCAAGAAAATAATGGAAGCGCCTCCAGACGCATGCGTGGAGAAACATCGTGGAAAAGGTTCCTTGCAGCTTCTGGATAGCTTACCGCGACGGCTACGCGGCGCGCCCCACCAGCCACTTTTGCTTTTTCAGTTTGTTTATATTACTGTCTTTTCTTCCCAGGTTTAAAATACCGCAACTTAATTTCTGTACGTTAGAGCTAAATGTGCACACATTCAAACTCCGACACAAATAGCGGAGTGATGAAAAAATATACCGATATGCCGTTCACAATGGAATCAATCCGATTTTTTTCAGCTAAAGCCTGCATTCGCGTCTGCGTGGCGTCACATTCCGTGGCTTGTTTGTGTGACTCACTCTGATACGTCCGTGTAAGATGATGCGGGAGGGAAGCTGCGAATTCTTTAGGTTGTATTTTAAAATGTAATCATGAATTTCTCATGGGATAATTACGATCGTAATACCGACCATATTAAATGCAACTAAGAAATCAAGTTATACACTTCACTCGATGTTCGCCGAGTTGTAAAGCCGGCCCAAAGCGGAGAAAGCATGTGAGCAAAGTCTTACGTATCACTCAAATTTTGTATGACGAACAATGCCTTCCCGTACTCCCGGGCATGCAGGGCACTCAGAATGAGTACGGAAATACGATATGCCCTGCGCTGGCCTGTGGATGGCAATGCCATCGTTCTGCCGGAGACGAGCACTCTCCCTATGCGACCGCGAATAGGAAAGAATGCAAATAAGCTGGGAGCCCAGCATGCCGACGTCGCCTAACGGAAGACTCGTGAGCCAAATGGAAGGCTGAGTACCTAGATGCATAGAGCACGGCACGTGCTCACCTGTGTAATAGAATGCCTTAACTGCTTTCGTTCAAGGCTAGATGAGAAAAAAGCACTATAGCGTCGGTTTCCTTTTTTCAGTGTAATTCGCATCATCCTTGTCGGCAAGCACTGCATAGGCTCCACATGGAGTGGCTGTATTTGCATAATAACATTCTCGTAAGATGTGATTGCTGTTTACTGTTACTAATGTGTGCATGAATAATTTCCAAGAAAATGTCAGTTTATGACTTCCGCGATGCGTTCCCGCTATCACAGCTCTGCAAACATAACGATCCCAAGTATTGTCGCGTGCATATAGGCGGTCGGTTGTTTATATTTGCTTTGTGATAAGGTGTCACCTGGTAATAGCCAGTATATGTAAGCGGTATGTGTACAAATCAATTCGAATCGCTCTTTTTGGAGGATAGATGTTTATTTTTTATCTTGTTTACACAAGTGCTGAGAAACGTTTGTACGCTTCGGCCAACTTAAAAAAATTAGTTTACCATCTTTCTCTCACACACGCACTCTCCTTCTCTCTCTTTATCTAATAAACACCCATCCGTGACTTAGATGCCGTTCGAAACATCCTGCTCCAGAGAGAGAAACTTTACCCACTAAACCGCTGCGGTAGGTGCAGAGCCAATTCGCCTACCACCGAGAGCTCAAAATTGTCCTTGTAATGTCCATGTCCCCGTTGTCTTGAGACTGCTGAGTAAACAGGTGAAAAAAAAAACAGTAGAACACAATGTAAAACTAAAATTCAGGTCTTCTGCCCAGCTAGTTGGGTGCAATTAGACAAATGGAAACCACTTACGATGCCATAATTCGCACTTCAAATATGGTAAACACTGTACGCGCGTGCGAACCAGTCGGCTAAACAGTTCGCCTTGTGGAATGAACGCCCTGCTTCATGTTCCTAATGGGGCTGCATTCGGCAGCTCTGGCTTCCGTGCTATGAAGCTCCGGACACACCAAGAACCGTCCTCTATTTTTGTGTGTGCGCGCGCTCGTTAAAAACTCAGATGGACTCGTAAAAGCCGCCAGGCTAAGCTCCTCGTTAGGGGAGTTACCTGGAGGAAGACACGTTCGCGCAAACACAATTCCCAGTGCCGTTGTTTCTGCAGTCTGCGGTGCTCACGTGAACTTCCTCCCCATGTACGGGAACGCCAGCCGTACCACCCTAATTGGGAGCTGCCAGGTGCTTTAGTGCGACGATTTCCCAGAACCCCGGAAGAAAAATTCGAACAGGCAGGGGAGAGCTTTAAAAGCATTTGCCTGTACGCCCGAACGCAGCCTTGAACACAACGGGCCCTTTGCGACACTATTCAGGCCAGCGATCGCACATAAGCCCTCATTCCGTGTCAGCGCACGTGTCACACCCAGGGCGCCCTTCTTCTATGCAGAGCGAACCGTGTGAGCGAGGGCACGCAACAATTACGCACCAGCAGGGGAAGAGTTATACGTTTTTATTTTTTGCGCCTGTGTGTGAGCACGTGGGTGGCTCTTCCTGCAGTCATGGAGGGCTCCTGCAATCGGTGTATATGGCGGAATCCAAAAGACAAAGTGTTTTTAACGCTAATATATTGCAAATTATCCGAAAAGAGGTCGACATCGGGACCGTGCGCGTTACCAGCGAGGAAACACGAGATATGACGCCTGAAAAGAAACTCGTTTGGAGCAAACTGCACGAGTAGCATCCAGTGAAAACGGGCCATTCTTCAGTGCTCTTTTTTCAGTATTATCTCCCCCGGCTGATCTTAGCGGCTTACTGAGTAAATTTATCTGAATTTCCAGTCCTGAAAGGAGTGTTTCCAAGAAGTCCGGTTCATTCCTAAAGCGGATCGATCCCCACACAGACAATCTCCGGACCACTTCCCTTATATCTTGTGTTGGAAGCCACTGGAACGCATTATACCCGAAAAGCTGCAACCATACCTAGAAGACACCAACCAAATGCCCAGTACAATGTTCGGCTTTCGGCAGCATTTAAGTATCCAGGTTATTAGGTAGCGTCTCAAAGACGAGGCAATTGCAACTCCCCCTCGCCACTCTCCTTGAGCCATTCTGGCTTCGGACTTAAAAGGAGCATTCGACAACGAGGCGCCCGCAGCTATTCTCTCCTGCCAGAATACGACTGGCTGTGGCAACCGCATTTTTTTCTACATTTCCGACTTCCTCCCAGGCCGCTAACTGTACTCAGAATTGGAGATATAAAATCCAAACCAATCTCTCTTGGCAGTCCCGGTACACCGCAAGGCTCGGTATTGTCCCCGCTCTTCCTCAGTATCGCTTTTTGTGTCTACCAGGACAGCTAGAGCAGACACCAAATCTTCACGACACACTGTATGCAGACGACATCACCCTCTTGGCCGATTTGATTTGATTGTAGGGTTTCACGCGCCTACACAACGCAGGCGATGAGCCGCGGAGTACAGGAGGGCTCCGGATTAATTTTGGTCACCTGTGGATCTTTAACGTGCTCCGAAATGTCGTACACACGGGTGTTTTTGCTTTTAGCCTCCATCAGAAAAGCGGCCGCCGCGGCCGGGATTCGAACCCACGACCTCGTGCTCAGCAGCGCAAACCCTTTGCACTGGCACCGACTCTCTCGTAGGCTGCAGAACACACTGCAGCTTGCCGCCGCAGCAGTCAGTCATTACGACCAGGCTTGTGGCTCACATTGTTCACCGCAGAAATCAGAGCTCACCATCATTCGGAAACTCCCCCCCCCCCCCCGACATCACGATAATGATGATGATTGATGATAGCTATTGGTATCCCCTTTGCATCGGGGTGATGACATGTCATCTTACCAAAAAGGACTAATATACCTATGTTTTATACCCTTGGTTTAATACTAGCACTGCTTAGGGCCGGCACAAAAAACTTATTAGGCACAAAACACTTTTTTTTCCTGTTACAGGTGGTAACTGTGCCTAGGCAATATTCCCCTCTCTGATTTTCGTACACCAGCACTCTAATCTTCTTTTCGTCGCTTGACAGCCTTGAAGTTAACTTCCTTTGTGCTACCCTTAAATCCTAGGGCTACTGGAAGCCAAATATTTCCCTCATAGTAGATTTGGATGGATACCCTCGCATTCTAACACTATGTGCCGCATAGTTTCTCTGTCTTTTCCGCATACCACGCACACCCCATCATTTTGTGAATACTTCCCTGCAAAGCTCTTAGTTCGCAAGGAACCTGCTCTAGCCTCCAAAAGCAAAGCACTGCCCCGGGAATTTTCGTTGAAATTTCCCTTTCTGATGCCCAATTTATCAGCCCTGTAAATCTGTACCGACGTTTTAGCTTCCATTTTTTCTCTCAATTTATTTGTTTCTATCTGCCTTGCCTCTTTTTTAATTACCTTGGCTGTTTGGATTCTCCACTGTTCTTTCCGTATTTCATCGTTAGCCTTCTAGTCTTTCTTAACCACTGCGTGTCCACGCTTTTCAAGTATAGGTACCTAAAAACCTTAGCTGCCCACCTATGTTGACCCATTGCTCTCAACCTCCTCTCAAAACCTATTTTACTCTGCGCTTCTCGAACTTCAAACGACGGACCAGCCCATATCTCCCTGCACTGCTTCGTTAGTTGTTTTTCCATGCGCGCCTAAGGCCAAACGGCCTACCGTTCTCTGGTTGACTTCAAGGCCTAATACAACGTCTGATTTTAAGAAGAGCAAATGTGAGACCCGGAACCATTCTTCCTTTCCACGTTCCTCTCACTACTTCATATTTGTTATACCCCACAGAGCTCTATGCTTCATTATAACTGCGTTTCACTTCCCTTACCCTTAAGTTGCTCCTCGTGAGTTCTTAAGTAGTTATCCCCTTCGTTTATCCACACTCCCAAATATTTATATCCTTTCACTCTGGGCAATTCGCCACGCTGGATAGACACTGCGCCAGTGGTAGTGTCATTGAAAACCATTATTCCCGATTTTTCTGCGCTCAAATTTAACCCGAGGTCGGTGGTTTCCTTGCCGCTAATATTAATGAGCCGTTGCCTATCCGTCTGGTTATCAGCTAAAAGAACAATGTCGTTTGCGTATAACATTCCCGGAATACGCTATCGTACCATTTCACCTTGCAGCATATGCGTTAGATTGAACTATACTTCACTTTCTTCCAGTTTGTTTTCTAACCCTGCCATGTGAAGCATAAACAGTATTGGGCTCAGTGGGCCTCCCTGTTAAAGTCCCCTACGGGTGCTGACCTGCTGGGCGCATTTCTGTCCTTCCCATGCAAGGTGCACTCTATTATCTTTATGGATTGCTATAAGGAACTGTATTAACTTGTTGTCTAATTCCTTGATTTTCAGCCTTCTCCAAAGCAGTTCTCTGTTTACGTTGTGATATGGCCCTTTAATGACCAAGAACTTAATTCATAATGGTCTATTCTGCGCTTTCGCACTTTCAATGCATTGCGTTATCACGAGCTAATTATCATCCAATCGCCTGTCTTGTCTAAATCCAATCTGCAGTTCACCAAGGATTACATTTTCGTCCATCCATTGTTAAATTTTGATTTTATCGCCTGCATTACCAATCTATACACCACTGACGTTACTTTGAGTGATATGTATGAATCAATACTGGCTTTGTTGCCTCTGCCTTCATATATTAAATTCATCCTACTTTCTAGCCCGTCCTCCGGTATTTCTCTGGTTTGTGTCACCTTATCTATTGCCCTCATTAACGATGCCTTACTTTTAGGTTCAAGCAGGTTTATCAATTGCATTGGTATTTCGTTCGGGCCCACTGCTGTCTGGGGGAAACCTTTCGCTCTGCTTTTTTCCAATCAAGGTTGCTCAGACTTGTTTCCCTTTTCGGAGTCTTCTGTGGCGCTGATGTTATCGGTGCAGGTTCCCCTACCACTATTGCCCTAAACTTCTCACTAATCACTTGATGAATATGCGCCAACGCGTGCACCCCTTCTAAATGCTTCTCCACCTCATCAATCAAGAATTTTTGATGAATATCGATTTTTGAGCTTAGTAATTTTATATGGTTCCAAAACTTTTTGAATGCGCTTTTGTCCTTCTTCCGTATTTCTACCATCTATTGTTCGCTTTTCAGTTTGATCTTTGCTCGCACCATTTTCTCCACTTCTAGTTTTTTTCCCCGGTAGACATCCCATTTTTCCTTCACTACCTCCGGTTCACCCGAATTTCTGAATTTCACCCGAATATTTGAACTCGTTTATATGTCTTCTCAAGCAGTTTAACATTTCCTCATTTTAGTCCCTAGCACTACTTCCGGTCCACAGATATACAACCCCTAACACTAACCATGTGCCTCTAACCCATAGATGCTTTTTACAGCTTTCATGCACTCTCTACCAGTCGTTCCCTTGTTTAATGAGCATGCCAAGACCTCCCTGTCTCTTCATTCCTGTGGTCTTGTTGCAACTTTCCCAGACATAATTGCCTGTGACAGCTGGGGCTTAGAGGTCTCGGAGGTGAGTCTCGGCTAAATCGTACACGTTTCTTTGTTCCCGTTCAAGTTGGCTTTGCATTTCTACCCACTTATCAGGCTTTCTGCCTCCCTGCATATTTATGTAGCTGCAAAAATATTTATTGCATTTGTTTTTCCTTTTCCGCTTACGGAGTCTATTTTTGCCTTTTACAAAATTGTGCGCTCTATTTTTTCCCACTTAAATCGCTTATGTCAAGTTCTCAGTTATGTCTGTCGGTTCTCCGGTTAGCCCTAGGCCTGGTTGCCTCCCAGCGTTGAGTGTGCATGTGTCCGTCGCTTCCCCTGTGTCTCCTAGTTTGCCTTCCTCAGCAGCACGGGGCCCCTTAAAGAAGCTACCGCTCTCCCACCTAAGCGCTACCCCACCTTGTTTCCGAGCCTGGGGCTGAAGTGACTCCCGTCCCACTGAAAAGCTTGCCTATGTCCAATGCTGCCCGCTGCCCCGTTCACGTCTATCACTTCTAGCCCAAGTTCCCTGCCGCGCTTCACAATCTCGCTGTTAGCAGCGAGTACTGCCCGTTAGGTGTGCACGCCCTGCTCTGTCACCTCCGGTATGGTGCAGACTGCAATGAGCACATTTGGGGCCGTCCACCGCAGGTCGTTCACCCGCTTCGAGCCCATCGAAATATCCCTTGATGGCCATTCCATAAAACCGAGCCAATGACTCCAGATATTACGCCTTACCATACAAGCCAATACCGGGAACGACCTTACCATGTTGTAACTACGTAATATGTCTGATTAAGTCTTACATATGATTGGGCGGGTCACTAACCGGCATCGAGGAATGAAAGAAAGGGACAAAATGAGATTAATTCAAGCTTTTTTCATATTTCGGCTCACCGATATCGCCCCGCACATGGCCCTGAGCAAATCTGACGGTAAAACACTTCACAGATCATCCGAAAAAAAATTGTTCCCCATGAGTACCTCGACAACCAAGCTTCTACAACGACAACACCATCGAGGAACTCATTGGTGGTCATCTAGCAAGACAGCGCTTCCGTCTGACACACACTCAAGCAGGCCGTTTTCTTCATAATAAAATTGCGGTCACTGACCAAGTCAAAACAATAAAATTTTACCAATAATTTTATTGTTCTGACTTGGTCAGTGACCGCGATTTTATTATGAACTTACCACCTGACCAGACGGACTTCCGTCGAACCCTGGACTAAGGCCGTTTTCTTCTTCGACGCATCAACTGACCCTGTGCAGAACAAACCCACCTAGCCTGAAGAATACAAACCCCGGCCTTCATCCAAAGCGCAGGACCGCCCGCAGCTAATCCCGCTAACGCTTATACGGCAATCGCTCTGCCGTGCGGCCCTCTACGCTGAGAGCAAAGGCATAGTTGCAGTCACTACACCCCGAAACGATTTATTTGCATGCGCGTCCATCCGGACGACCTCCCTTCGAGACGCCAAAGAACTCCCCCGTTGACTCTGCCCTAATCCAATGCTCCAGCAAAGTCATCATCACTGGCTCTCAAGCAGCGTGCCGCCGTTTACTTACACGGCGGGCGGCACCAAAGACCCTACGGGTACTTCGACTTGAGTGTAGAACCAAAATGGTTTGATCAATAACCCTATCAGAAGCGTAAACAGCCTGGCATACCATTTCTGGTGGAAAAAAAAAGCAAGGAAGAGGGAGAATGTGCGCGGTTATATAAGTTCTTGTTCCCCTTTTGCGAAATTCCGTGGGTGGCTGTGGATAGTCTAACGAGCCTATGTAAGACTTGGCCCCGCAGTCTCGAACAGACACTGCGGGGTCATATGCAATGCACGGCAGAAAAGGAGAAAGTAGGGGTGCGCGTTTCTCAAAATACTAAAAGCTCAGAGGAGTCCAGGTTCAGGCGGCAACGAACGCCGTCAACGTTGAACTGAAGCAAGGGGATCCCGGTGGGGTCGTTAAGCGAATAGCGCCCCTCTTTACACAGCCGCCTCAACTGACGTCGCAACCCCTCCCCCCCCCCCCCCCATTTTTTTCCCTGCCTGGCTCCGTCTTCTGGATCCCATTATTACCCGCGAAGTGACAGATGAAAAAAAAAAAAAAAGCTTGTATTAGCTGGGAACCCAGCACTCTGTCGAATTATGCGAGGGTGTGGGGTGTACACTTTAATTACCAGGTGCGTGGATAAGAGCAGCGCAAATAATAAGGAAGGCAAAATAAATGTTCAGTGAAATATTGGAGTGAAACTGCCGGGAACTGCCGGAATTCATATCTTGAAATGCCTTCCTTACACTTCTCGGCGCAGCAGCGCGTATTCTCCTCGCCATCCTTTTTCCCTCTCATTGTAGTCCCCCACCCTCGCTTCCCGACGGCTGGGGGTTCTGTTCCCTTTCTGTCCCCAATTTATTATATCACGAGGAACTTTTTCCCGCTTCCTGATTTGACAAACATTTCCTGATGTTGTCTTCGTTCAGGTTACTGCGCTTTCCTAAAACAGGCTGCTTCGCTTGTATAGCCCCGATTAGATATTTTTCTTTTCTGGTGAATGATTTCGGGAATGGTGCACATATCGGCACGTTAGCGCTGTGATTTGCAAGTGCCTGTCTCTGAGACATTTTTACCATCTTCTTTTTATTTCTATACCTGTACTGCAAACCATTCGTGTCCATCTTGCCTAACTCGACGGTGGTAGCTTCCCGTCGTGGATGACTGCTTTGTGTGCGTGCGTGGTAACGAAAGTCTCCATACTTCCCCCCGATTTTGCCTTCTTTATCATACTTTTTTGACTGTCATGCCAGAAAATATTGATTCTTACTTAACAATATCGTCTTTCTATTGTGTACCAATGCATTAAGGTTTGACGTGCATTTGCATTTGACAGTTACAAATTTTTATGCTATCAAAGGGTTATTTTTTTTCCAGAGGCTCGTCATTGTTTAGGTTACCGAAAATGTCAGTGACTAGCTGGCGTGACTGCAGTTTGAGATTGAAATAAAACTGTGTTTACAATGTTGAAAAATAAAGGGTACGGAGATACATATCAGGATGGCTAGAAAGAAATGGGTATTTATTGAAAGAAGTTTTGTTTAATCGGCATCACAGATTTGAAGAGAAGTTACTACAGTAATTTTATTATTTTTTTTCACAGACAAAGGCTCGTCATTGTTTAGGTTACCGTTTATCAACAAAAAATGTCAGTGACTAGCTGGCGTGACTGCAGTTTGTACAAACCACCAATAAGTCTCCTCAATTGAAATAGCGGAAAGCACTGTGTTTACACGGCGCATGTTGAAAAATAAGCGGCGCAGGCCCAAGGGCCTTCGAGGCGGGGCTTCGCGGTCTGCTAATCAGCGGGAGCGGAGCGCTTGCTTTGCAGTGAAGTTCGCCTAACTGTCGTCATGCCTGTAGCGTCTTTTAGTGCGCTGCGACCGCATTGCAGGAAAGCGCACTTCACTCACTAGCTGCGGCGCGTTGTGTTGTTTCTGCGTACAACTGAGCGCTTTGTCTTTTCAGTGCCACCATACCGGTTAAACTACCACGATGTGCTGCTTCCATACCTTTTCGGTGGGTCATTTTCTTAATATGGCTTCATCCTGCAGCAGGTGAACACGCCGATTAACAAGTCTAAACAAGTTGCTGCGTTGCTTTAGAAAGTCGTGACGGGGAAGCCCTTGAATGGCCTCGACAGTGGCCTGACCTCGAAGTCATAGACAATGTCTGGAGCAACCGGAAGATTGCTCTGGCCAACTGACAGCTCCGTGACCTCTCAGCGGACGCGCTGCGGGCCATTGTACAGGATGAGTGGGAGCGGCTTAGTTCAAACAATGGCTGCTGTCGGTCCTTACACTACTCCCTGCTGAACAGAATGCAGGCGCTGATAAATGCTGGTGGAGAATCCACCCGCTATTAAGGTCAGGTTACCTGCACCCCACACTAGGAAAGTCAAAACTCTAAAGGAGCGTTTAGAAATAAAAACAAGTTGTAGCCCAACCAAACGACCGAACGACCGACCGAAACATCCCCACTGAGCCCGAAACATACATCCTGGAGACTTGAAATTTAGATAGCGAACTACTTCCCTTACGTAGACGCTCAAACAGGTGAAACTTCCCGGAACTTCGTCGCGAGGGTATGAAAAAGGTGTTGAGGTGTTTGCCAGATCAGCAAACATCTCTTAGTACTGCAGAGGTACCGAATTCTTTTCGTGTAAATATTTATTCTGGGAAATTACCCGTATAAATGCAAGTTTCATCCCTTCGAAAATCTGACTTAGGCCTTACGTCTGGCTGAAACATGCACTCGCAACTTCCGCTACATGTCTTATACCTGTACTTTATCTTATTTCTTTAAGGTGATAAATCCAGTTAACAAAAACGTACTTGGATACTTGATTGATTGTAGCGTTTAGCGCGCCGAAGAAACGCAGGCCATGAGGCGCGCTGTAGTGGAGTGCTACGGATTAATTTTGACCACCTGTGGATCTTTAATGTGCGCCGAAATGTCGAACACACGGGCGTTTTTGCTTTTTGCCTCCACCAGAAAAGCGGCCGCCGCGGCCGGGAATCGAACCCGCGACCTCGTGCTCAGCAGCGCAACGCCTTACCACTGAGCCACCGCGGCGGGTGTACTTGGATACTTCTTCGTTCATAAGAAACCCTTGGAGCGAGTATAAACCGCAAAACCGAACCAACGCCACGAGTTTCTCGCCACCGCTAGGTCATCCCGTAAGCGCTGCTAGAAATTTCCCGGAAGTTTGAAAGCGGAGCTATTTAAGCTTGAGTGCCATTCATGCCTGGCGTCGTTCATGACTAAGTGCAGCAAAGGGGAGAGGATGCAAATGCCAGGCCAAGAAGTATGGAGGAAAGTGGCGAGGAGGCAAGAAGGCGACGAGCAAGTGTGGGGAGTTCCCAGCGCAAGAATAAAACTCTTCCCAGTGATCGGAATCGAACCTGGGTCCCTCACGTTATGCAAATGTAGCCTATCCGATTGCGCTACCATCGCATTCGAGCCGATCTTCGTTTCCTTTGTGTTCGTAGCGTGGGTGTGGCTCTGGACTTTGGCTGAGTTGAAGCCAGTAGATGTTCGCCTGGTGGGGCGCGCATCGGGGATTGGCTGCGCCCAGAGATGACGTAAGCGCTCATGACGTAATCAGTGCCTGATCTACCGGTAAGGTGGACAGACCAAATAAAAGCCAAGTTGAAGCTCCTGGAGACCACCACCATCGCTGTTTTCTCATCTTCGCATCTCTATTGCGAAGGTTGCAGATTTTTTTAACGACAAAACTTTGCATATCTATATCTCAGGCATCAAATTGTCAGGTACAGAAATTCCGAGGAACAAAAAAGTTTAAATTGTGGCCGGAGCGAGCTCCTGCTCGTGAGCGCGAACCGGAGAGCGCGAACCAGGAAGGCTAAACGCCAGCGCGGAAGGAGAATAAGCCGCTTCCGCACGTACAAATGAGTGCCTTGAGGGGTAAAGTTACTGACGCCGGATCCTGGCGATGGCGAGCTTGCCGAATGAGCTTCGGAAGGTGCTGTCCAGTGGGTTGGTGAAATGGTGACGACGGGTACGGCTGAAAGTTCAACACCAAATTCAACCGCAGATCAACGAAAGTTTAACTATAGGCTTTCGCATTAGCATTCTAATAAAGTTCAAACCATCACGAGGAACAATTTAATAGGCACGTCGTAGTTGCTCTCTTATTCACAAATCATGAACGCACGAGGAGGAGTTGTGAGCTGCTGAAGTTCAGTAGTACTTGCTCTCAGTCGTCTACAGAGCGTAGGAAACAATTGCTGCTGTTTTATTTTCACTTTTTTTTAATTTAGTTCTATAGCAGTTAATTTTTGACTTGTAATTTTTCTTTCAGCAGCGCGGGTGGAACGCCAGTGCACCGGCCATGGTCCCCTTTACACAGGACTACTACGTGTGAGTGCGGCGTCAGTGGCGTAGGGACGTTCACCAGCAATAACTTCGGACACAACTCTAACATCTAACACGACCGTTAGACGGAAACTTCACATGTATGGCGTCCATTCAGCATTGGCCAATGCATTCGGCCCAAGTAATAATAACCCGTTGAAAGCTACAACAAACTTAAAAAAACAAAAACCCGTCGAACGATACAACAGACTTAACAAAAATGAATAAAATGTGCACGGAGCAAACTTTTTAGGCGTTGATGTCTGGAATGTGTTCGCTCCGAACAAATCTTCGTTCTGACTCACACGCCCTCGTTAGAGAGCCATTGGACTGTGAATGAGTGACAGGGAATGAAAGCCAGTAATTCGGTTTAGGGAGACTGGTAGGGAAGAGGAAGTATTTCGCCCCCAGCGCTGGGGAACGAACGACGCGCCGTTGCGATTAATTAAAGCGCCCGTGCCAACGTGTCACAATGCGGGAGGGTTCCACTTGACACTAATTTAAAAGCCATCGCCAGGTTGCTGCCCCTTTCGGAACGGCACGCTGCAAACTCGCTACGGCAGCCACCGCTAGGACGGGACTGACAGATGGGCAGAAAGAGGCGAACGCACGCGGCGGGTTGAACCTGCCATTCCCATTCCCGCACAGCACAGGAAAAAAAAATTAAACACGCAATATTCGTTCCTCCTTCTTCTGGTGTTACCCCCAATTACCAAAGAGCTTCGTTCCCATTCGGGTTCGTAATTGCACCTTCGTTTAAATCCTATCAACGCTATTCCCATTGCAAGTGTGAAGTGAATAAAAAGACGCAGTAACCAGCTACGTGCACAGCGACACATTCGTCGCGTGCGTCAGAAGAACCGTCGGAAGTAAATTTGCGCCAATGTTTAAGATAGAATTTTCGAACGTCTGGCTAACGAAATTTAGAAGACAGGAAAAAGACGGCTTTGTTAGAGATACGAGAGTAATTCCTACTTGCTGCCGTGTGGATTATGATGTTATGCTGCAGAAGCGGTTGAGATAAAAGCCCAATAAACATGCCCAGCACTAGTTTTTTTTATCCTATCATAGTGACAACCATATATTTATATTGAGAGGCGAAGATTCGAGGCAGCCTTTTATTCAGGCGATCGCGGCCGAAGAACACCAGATCACTGGATGATGATGATAATCTACAAAATGAGGAAGCGGCGGAGGCCACTGCGTGATGATGGTGATTTACAGGTGATGCATAGAAATGCGCCCTTGTGAGGGGATTAGCCAACACACTAGTTCGTCCCTCCGAGCGAAGCAGCCGCCTGACTCAATCTGTCCTCACACTATTTCCTCCCTCTTCGCGAAGGCAGGCGCCCGTCGCCATAAGTCCACACAATGTATATATATATATATATATATATATATATATATATATATATATATATATATATATATATATATATATATATATATATATATATATATATATATATATATATATATATATATATATATATATATATATATATATATATATATATATGTATACACCCTCTTGACACCTTGGCGGCTTCTTTGGGCCAAACGCCATCCATCTTCACGTAAAAAGACAGGCTACAAAGTTTTCAATGATCTTTAGAGCCACCACGGCTCCCTGCCTTAAATGCTCGCCGCTTATCTAAAACCGTACACTGTTAGCAATTGGTAGAATGGAAAACTGGGCTAATTGGATCTGATTCATCTTTACAGCGCAAACAGAAATGCGTTCGTATTATCTACTTCTTGTGTTACATTTGTCTGCGCTTGAAAGACGAGTTAGATTTCGGCTTAGTCCCAACGTTGGGAGGCACTTGTTGGTGTTTATAAGCTCACTCAGTGATACTCATTGCAAATACTTTGAAATGGGATTACGGAGCACATTAAACACTTATTACTTGAAGGAACAGTCATGACGGAAACACCCAGATAGGCCCAGAAACAAAAGACGTATTAAAAGCAGGGAAAACGAACAGGGCTTCACGTCAATTCTTCATTGATAGCCACACACACCTGACTGAGACATTTCGTAACCAAGTGGTGTTTCGGAGATGATGGAAAGACTTGTCTGGCCCGAAAACGACACTTTATCGACACTTTTTTGGCATGTTTTGATTTTCCTCGTTCGCGTAAATAAACTTGCTGGAGTATGGCTTTCGTGTGCAAACATCTTGCTGCCTTCTCCACCGCACATAGTGCACAATGAAACATTAAGGCCGACACTTAATTCCTTCCCCCTCGTTTTCAAATAAAAAAATTGAGGGAAGTTTGCACATATGCGCAAGACGTGAAAGACGAAGCTGTTGCAGGTGAGCATTGCCGGACACATAGTTGAATTAGCATTGTTAATTTGCATAGTTGAGGTGCTAGTAATCGTCGTCATATGCATCTAAGACGTAGTCGTCTTCACGGAGATTGATGGGTGCAATTTCACCCTCAGCATTGTAGACTTCCACCCTCTCTTCGTCCTCAACTCGAAGCAGCGCAGACGGGATCTGTTAGTCGTGTCGGGAAACAGTGGCACATTCGTAGCCATGTCTCCAATTATCCATAATGGCTTCTAGAGAATACGGCTGCCGTGGTGACCTCCCCCAAGCATGGTGTCGTTTCGTCTTTAGCATTCAGCGCTGGAGTTTTTTTTACATAGGCGGGACTGCTTGACGACAGCGCTGGAGAGAGAGATATAGATGACTTTATTTGTGATGTCCGAGATGGGTTCTGAAGGGCAGACGACTTGGACGGTCTCCCTCCCTCAGCCGTCAGCTAGGTTTCTTTGGATCCTCGCGGCGGCTTCGTCCATCCGGACTGCTGTCAGTTGTTCCTCCGGTGTGGAGCTGAGCAGAACAGTCTCCCATTGTTCTGCAGTCTTAATTTTGTATCTTCTAAGTGTATTTACATCGAATTTGCTATTATAGCCGGTCTTATTTTTTTGGAGCTCATGGCAGGACCATATCATGTGGTGTAGGTCGGCTCTGCTGCTGCACAAAGTGCAGATGGTTTTTCTTTTTGGCTTAATACACTGCGCGAGCCGAGGCATCAGCGGTCGCCGCGTGGCCCGCGCTCAGAAGCGATCCCTATTTCCCGACTCTTCGGAGTTTTTGCCAGCTTTTTTTTATTTTTTTTTCTATAGCCACTGCGCAAGGCGGGATGTTAGGTGCTCGCCGCAAGGCACGCGTTCACGGGGGCTCGGCATTTTTAGCGTACTTTTTTTTCTGCAACAGCAAACGTACGGCTTGTACAACACCTCAGCCGTTAAAGTGCAGTGAATTTACCTCAAGAACTTTGTGTGACTCTTGAAGTGAAAAATACAGCTCCCGTGGAAGCAAGCATGCAAAGTAGATACAGTGAAATGTGCAAGCATCCGAACAAGCCGATATTTTTAAACTTCTAGATACAACATCCACGACTGTGATTACAAGAGCATTTTCATACCGCTAGCAGGAACAAGCAGTTTTTCTGCCTTTTGGAATTTTTAATCCTATCGTTCGCCCCCAAGGCAGCACTGCTTGCAAACAAGAAGCGATGTGCTAATTACGCCGAGTATATTCATGACGTTGTTCCTCTGCATCATTTGGGTCCAGGTTGTACCGAAAATCGAATTGACAGACTTCTTTGCATACGTAAGCGAAGTTGTAATTATTTCAGCAAGATCAGGCCTTCCGTTCCTCTCCTTGTCGGCTTTATTTCGCCCTGGGGACATTTTTGTTATCTTGCGGCACGTAATAAGAACAGAAGATCAAGTCACAGAATTATCCCAATTACCAAGAGCTAATAAAACCCAGCGGGACAATTAGTTTTGTTCTCAGAGACAACTACAATGGCCACACGCGAAAAAAAAAACACTGCGTTTCCTAATTAAAGGGAACCTTGTACAAACAAGTTGCAGACAATTCCTTCGGCGTGTGGTTATGAATAATGCTACTTTTTTATTTCGCATTGAATGCAGTGCAGCTCTTTTTAGTAAAAAGAACACAACGAAATTCAGAGGCTTAAAAAGCACACCACCGCCAATCCTTCCCTCAGAAAATGAAATGAGAAGCATCCTAGAGCCATACATAGGATGTCACGGTTCCATTTTCGAGAATGTTTGTAATGGCACGGACTGCGCAAACACGGACCGAGAGAAATCAAAAGGGTGCAGAGAGCCCCGCGATAGCCCACATGAAAAACGCCGACGAAGCGATTGAATGCTGATTATGACTTCCCCTGGCTTCCCGGTATTTTGTAATCCTATATCTGCAGCACTCCCAAGGTCTCTACCTTACTGACATTGGCGAAGGCTGTAACGCAGCTAGGGGCAGCGCCTACAATGATTGTGAAATCCAGCAGCGAACCTCAAGTGCATATCCACCACCGCCTTCACAAGGACAAATGCGTAAAAGTGTCCTTTACACATTTACAGGAAACTACTAAAAATGCAGCAGAGCGCACTGACAGAAACGTACAATACATGACATCGTTCATATCCCCGTGCCCTTTCGTGGTGTTTTCCTATTACCCTTTTCGTAAACTTTTCTCTACATTTATGGTTCTTAGACATCATCGCTGTGGCCTATGTATGTATGTATGTATGTATGTATGTATGTATGTATGTATGTATGTATGTATGTATGTATGTATGTATGTATGTATGTATGTATGTATGTATGTATGTATGTATGTATGTATGTATGTATGTATGTAATGATGCATGCATGCATGTACCGTACGTACGTACGCATGTATGTATGTATGCTTGTATGCATGCATGTATGTATGTATGTATCCCACCGGCGGGCATTTTTTCACCACTTTCTTTTCGAGACCTCCCCTTTGCTTTCCGAGGTGACTGCCAACCCTTATTTTCTGTCTTATTTCACGGAGATTTTCTGATTCGCTACATGCTTAGGGCCTCTGTTCTGGCAGTCTTGGTGCCAAAGGGAGCTTAAGAGGGTTCAACGCTGGTAGACCACTCACGACATGTCGTAGACACTCGAGTCATAAAAAGAAGGTCCCCTTCACCCCGAGTAGTCCGAGTGGCGCTGGCCACCACCCCCAAGTGCAGGTACCCGAGAAAGTGCTGGGGAAACAGCCCCGCTGGTAGCGTAGTGGTTATCGCACCAGACCGGTATTCTGGAGGTTGTGGGCTCGATCCCAGGCGAGTAAAAAAATTCTTCATCTTTTTCTATGATCCACCACAACCTCCCCTTTGCTTTCCGAGGTCTTCTTGACTGCCAACCCTTATTTTCTGACGGAGCTGATTCGCTACATGCTTAGCGAGGGCCTCTGTTCTGGCAGTCTTGGTGCCAAGGGAGCTTAAGAGGGTTCAACGCTGGTCGACCACTCACGACATGTCGTAGACACTCGAGTCACGGCCCGGGGGTTAAAAGAAGGTCCCCTTCACCCCGAGTAGTCCGAGTGGCGCTGGCCACCACCCCCAAGTGCAGGAAAAAAAATACCTTAACATAAATACCCGAGAAAGTGCTGGGGAAACAGCCCCGCCGGTAGCGTAGTGGTTATCGCACCAGACCGGTATTCTGGAGGTCGTGGGTTCGTATGGCTATGGCTTTCCGAGGTCTTCTTGACTGGTCTTATTTCACGGAGTGATTCGCTACATGCTTAGCGAGGGCCTCTGTTCTGGCAGTCTTGGTGCCAGCTTAAGAGTTCAACGCTGGTCGATCACGACATGTCGTAGACATCGAGTCACGGCCCAGGTCCCCTTCACCCCGAGTAGTCCGAGTGGCGCTCAAGTGCAGGCATAAATTGCTGGGGAAACAGCCCCGCCGTAGTGGTTATCGCACCAGACCGGTATTCTGGAAATCCCACCCGGCGGGTCTATGACCCACCACAACCTCCCCTTTGCTTTCCGAGGTTTCTTGACTGCCAACCCTTATTTTCTGTCTTATTTCACGGAGCCCCTCATTTCCCATTTTCTGATTCGCTACATGCTTAGCGAGGGCCTCTGTTCTGGCAGTCTTGGTGCCAAAGGGAGCTTAAGAGGGTTCAACGCTGGTCGACCACTCACGACATGTCGTAGACACTCGAGTCATAAAAGAAGGTCCCCTTCACCCCGAGTAGTCCGAGTGGCGCTGGCCACCACCCCCAAGTGCAGGAAACAAAAATACCTTAACATAAATACCCGAGAAAGTGCTGGGGAAACAGCCCCGCTGGTAGCGTAGTGGTTATCGCACCAGACCGGTATTCTGGAGGTTGTGGGCTCGAATCCCACCCGGCGGGCATTTTCTCACCACTTTCTTTTCGTGACCCACCACAACCTCCCCTTTGCTTTCCGAGGTCTTCTTGACTGCCAACCCTTATTTTCTGTCTTATTTGCCCCTCATTTCCCATTTTCTGATTCGCTACATGCTTAGCGAGGGCCTCTGTTCTGGCAGTCTTGGTGCCAAAGGGAGCTTAAGAGGGTTCAACGCTGGTCGACCACTCACATGTCGTAGACACTCGAGTCACGGCCCGGGGGTTAAAAAGAAGGTCCCCTTCACCCCGAGTAGTCCGAGTGGCGCTGGCCACCACCCCCAAGTGCAGGAAAAAAAAATACCTTAACATAAATACCCGAGAAAGTGCTGGGGAAACATAGCGTAGTGGTTATCGCACCAGACCGATATTCTGGAGGTCGTGGGTTCGTATCCCACCCGGCGGGCATTTTTTCACCACTTTCTTTTCGACTCAAAAAATTCTTCATCTTTTTCTATGACCCACCACAACCTCCCCTTTGCTTTCCGAGGTCTTCTTGACTGCCAACCCTTATTTTCTGTCTTATTTCACGGAGCCCCTCATTTCCCATTTTCTGATTCGCTACATGCTTAGCGAGGGCCTCTGTTCTGGCAGTCTTGGTAGCTTGTTCAACGCTGGTCGACCACTCACGACATGTCGTAGACACTCGAGTCATGTCCCCTTCACCCCGATAGTCCGAGTGGCGCTGGCCACCACCCCCAAGTGTACCCGAGAAAGTGCTAGCCCCGCTGGTAGCGTAGTGGTTATGTATTCTAGGTCGTGGGTTCGTATGTCACCATGTATGATCTATATCCGATGACTGTATGTCTTATGTGATTCGCTGTATGTATGTATGTATGCATGTATGCATGCATGTATGTATGTATGTCTGTATGTATGTATGTATGTATGCATGTTTGTATGCATGCATGTGCATGTATGCATGTGTGCATGTATATATGCATGTATGTATGTATGTATGTATGTATGCATGTATGCATGCATATATGCATGAATGTAAGCATGTATGTATGTATGTAATTATGAATAATCGCACGCTCCAGGGATGGGACGGAGACATCGCTTATGGATGTCGTTGTCTGTCACAGGGCTGATAGAACGGCCAAATCATCCTTCATTTGCTACTCGTTCCTTTTTTGGGTAAAGGGGCAATGCTTGTACAACTGGACAGACACTCGCCTCGAACTGCTGGTCCTGTTTCCAGCATAACCCAACATCTATGAGTGTCCTTTGTTCTCGTTTTCCTGAGTGGCAACGGTCTACACATAATGTACACCTGCAAAGGTGGGTGCAGCTTTTGATTAGCGCAACTTGTCATAGCGGAAATGCAACAATACGTGCGCAGTTCTGAATTGACTTGAAGACTGTGGTCCTGCCGAACCTTTAAGAACGTCTCTTTGTAGAAGGTTTCCTGTATCAAGTTGCTGTAGCCCTAATTTTTCGATCGCCAGCTCTCAGCGCCGGGGATGCTCTTTCCTGGCTTCTAGCGTTCACATGCATCACAATTATGCATGATCAAGTTCCACTGTTATATCCCACTTATGTTTATATGCATGGATGAACATATATAGGAGAGGGATAAGTAACTAATTGATCAAACTGTTCGTCGAAACAATGACCTGGAAAAGCATATTGCCGTTTCAATATAATTTAAATGAATAATTATGCTACAACCAAGCAAGTATATTCCATCAATCAAACAGTGTCAATCAACCAATAACTTCTATCAATAACCACTTCAGCGTACGCTGAAATTGGCGGCATATTTTTGGGGTGTCCTTTCAATGTTCCCCTAGCTTCCCCACAATTAATGCTGCGCGAAGAGAATGTATTTAGTTGTGGGGAAAACAAGTTGCTTAGATTAATTTCAATTTAGATAAAACATCGCACCAAACACTTCTTTCAAACAGCGCATTGTGCCAGGCTGCATTGTGGCGACCAGGTGTAAGCAACAATTCTGGCCGCCGATTTTCTTTAAAAGTGCTTTTAGCGGCCCGTAATGCGTTCTTGCATGGGCGTTTAGAACAAAACACCTAATTCATTGTGTTTGTATTGTCTGTTCTAAAACACCTAAAGGAGTATCAGCTGATGTGGGGAAAACCTTATTGCTGGTCCACCCCGATTAAGCTAACCCGCAATTTCCAAAACAATTGACCAGTCGAGCCGCACCTGCATTTCTCTCTACATACCCCTTTTGCTGAACACCATACCAGGCACTCACGACAAGTTTAAGTCAGAGCCTTTCGCCCAGACTAGGCCATTTTACGGAAACGCGCAACATTTCCCGTGTGCTTCTCATAGGGTGCCTGAAACCACAGTTTACATTTACGGGAGTTGCAGCATGGCACGTGCACCGCATAAAAGAATGTCAGGGACTCACGTAGTCAACCTGTCGTTATATTCGTCTATTAACAAGGAACATCGACCTAATATAACGTATAGTTAGCAGCTTCTAAACTTGGTTCAGTTGAAAGAAGTGGTCAACCCAAACGTTTTACCTTACATCATTTTACAAGAAATTTCGAAGTCTCCTCGTCGATAACAAATTAAGTCGCAACGAACAAATAACGGAGATATTGAAGAAAACGTGTGAAGCAGTCGCGACCCCCTAGCCAATTTCCCGCAACTTTTCTATGACGTCACGGAACCTTGTTTGTACGATTGGCGGCCGCCTAACTGACCTGTCGCGACGACACATGAACGTCTGTAATGGGGCCTCTAGTTCCATTTGACCGCATCACTTGAATGCTAACATGCAGTTAACGCACTGAAAATTATGTTTTATTGTTGGCCCGTATGACGTCATTCTTGCTCATAACACGTCACTGTGGCGCGTTTTACTTTAAAAAACATCTTTTGTGGCTGTAATGGAGCTGAGTGAGATCCTGAATCCTAGTTCTTTCAAATCAAACGAAATTGTATCATGGCTCCTTTAAAAAACGTCTTCAAATGTCTCGAATCGTTATTCCCAAAAAATAATAAACCAGCCCCTTGTAGGTCAAGTGAAAGGGAATCATGCCCGCACTCGATAGTTCTACCGGCATAGTCCTGCTGCTCGTTTCGACCGAAGAGTAATTAATTGAAGAACCACCTTCCTGTCTTATCCCGGGTAACCACAATCACAAAGGGCGGTGACTGGGAGAAATAATTTTTACTCTCCCTTTCATACACACTTTCGCTATTCCCATGAGCAGGATTAACGTTGCGGGGAATATTCTCGCAATAAGAAGTAAGCCTGAGGTAACAACAGCTTATGTGCATCATCGTTCCATCGAGGAGTGGTACAATCATTCAATTCCCCAAAGCTCCCCGCCGCCTGCATCCTTACCCTCGTTCAGTCGGCATTGTATACCGGCCTCGGCACATCAGCCCTTCAGCAACATTAGTCTTATTGCCATTCGCATCGGAATGGCTCGAAATGGATCCAAAGAGGAGGCTACACCGGTCGTTCACCTAGCCTTTCTCGTTAGATGAGATTTCTCTTACACCCCTTCGAAACCTTTCCGCGTCCGTTATGTTAGGCGATAACAAAACTGAATTTGTTATTCGTTTGACTATGTGGATTGATTGCTTGATTGATTGATTGATTGATTGATTGATTGATTGATTGATTTGATTGATTGATGATTGATTGATTGATTGATTGATTGATGATTGATTGATTGATTGATTGATTGATTGATTGATTGATTGACAGGTAATGCGGAGGGCCGATATAATGCTGGACCACCCAGAACAGCAGGTTGTGCGCCTGCTTGAGGCGTGTGTGCACACGAGCGTACGCTCGTGCATGTGTATTTGCCACGGGCAACCGCTGCTTCATCGAGAGGCCAACCTCCAAGACAAGTAAGAGCTTTTGCTCGCCGTTCCATCATCACAGTATCTGGCGCTTGCCGTGAACAAAGTAGTAAGGCAAGCTGATACCGGTGACATCGAACGAGCCACATGAGTGCCGTACGTACCATGCATGAAGGCACACTACCACCAGGTCTTACAAGGTTGACTGAAGGCGTGGCTTCCCCCAAGGACTCCTGCATTTGCAGGTCATTCCGATATTTCACTATCGAGTCTCTGCAGCGTATGGCTCCTTCCCCCAGAACTTCCCCCAGCTTGCAGCTGGTTGAAAGTAACCCTTGATTTCCTTCAAAGCGCGTGCACGTTTCCATAAATAGGAACGCTTTCGAAGCAGAGGAAGGGCGGTGGGGGTGCCAGCCGGGCCCATATGGCGAAGCGGGCGAATGAAAGGAACGAGGCGACGTCGTAATGATGCAGACCAGCGAAATGCCGCCTGCCGACCGCAATAAGGAAGACGTGCACTGCGGAGTCGGCCGTGTTTTTCGACCAGCTGTCTTCGATCGGCCTTTATCGACGGAGCCCCCGGAACGGCCAGCAGGCCAGGACATTGGCAGAAATTACCTTGCGCTGGTAATGAAGTGGAAGCCAATAGCGCCTGGCTTCTTGGGAACAGCAATCTGCTCTTGACGATGGCCTGTAGGAGCTTCACTCGGACGCAAAGCTGGGGCAGATAGGAAGTATTTGCAATTGGCTGTAGGGGGCTCAATCAGCCGCTCATCGACCGTTGCCCGCAATCACTCGTTTGTTGCCCATCCACTGCCTGCTTCAGGTTGGGTAGAATCACAGTCGCCTGTGTTCTCTTTTGCTTTATTTTATAGAGCCGTGGCATACGTCTGAATTGATTCGAACTTCAAATGATCTGCGGATTGTTTTATAAGTATGCACTCCATACAATCCACTGTGAAAGTATGGACATTCTTAATGAACAACCCGGAGCCACAAAAAGGAAGCAGAGCTTGTTCTTTCTTGACTGTGCGGCACCGAAAAAGCGCCTTGCGATGTCAGTAAAGCGTGTACTGTTCAGGGGCAGTGAAATATCTATAATAGCTGTTTCTAGGCATTTGCAACGCTTTTTCGGGAACTCATTCTTCATTGTTTCCGGGAAATCCTGCCTAAATGACCTCCAATAAAGCAGTCAAAAAGCAGGGAGGTGGCTGAAGTAGGAAGTTTCAGTGACCTGGTTTAGGCCAGGGTATATGGGCGGCTCATATGTGCGGACTGCACACGCACCCTTAATAAATGGGGACAACTTTACTTGCCTTGATGAGGCCGAGTTGGAGCCGCGCGCGTTATTTCGCTTGTTTGTTCATTGCCCTGTGGAAGCCAACCATGGGATCGTTACTGAGTTTTGTTGTGCGGGGCCCTCAACGACTTTACAGAAAATGAAAGTCTACTCAAATTCCAATTGTTGTCAGTTGTCTTTTTAAGCAAACTTTCTACCTCTAACAGCCAACGGTTCTTTCGTTGGCTGGCCGGGACAAGAAACTCCCGACGCGGCTGCGGAGGAAAGGGCGGTATTCGCACACGGAGCACAGTGTAGATGGCGCGGCGAATTTACCCAGCGTTCCCCGCGCGCTCACGCCAGCGGGCACATCAGCGCGACCCGGCTTTGTCGCCTGCTTTAGAGACGACCGGTTTTGGCCCGTTTAGACGCAGCTTCGCGTCTATTGCGCGCTTCCTTCGCACGGCTTGATTAAATTTTTCGACAGCACCTCTTCGGTAACGCGGACACGACGGACATTAAATTGTCGTACTGCAAAGATACGTAAAGATTGGTTTGCAGGGCACGAAAACAAAATGTAGACACCCCATACAGACATCTGACCGCTAAACAAACACTACCTTTTCCGCTCTGCTTGCCACGAATGGGACTCCGTTTTCTTAATTGGTGAATACCAATTCGGTTGTGTTTTAACAGGTATTACAAAAGGCGAAAGGGGCAACTGGTTCTGCTCCTTTGCTATCTCGCAATTCTCAGACTACTAAACTAATAGTTTAAATTGGTATCAATGGGAATCACTAAGCTCACATGCCGTATCGTTTCGGTGTCTGCGCTTGTGTCGCGCGTGGATGTAGCCCCGAGCTAGCACATAAAGATGGCTAGGTTGCGCTGTCTCTCCCTTCGAATGACGATCCTTACCCGTTTTCTTTCTGCCGGACGCACGTCCGGGCTACAGCGGAGGCGTTCGCCGCTCTCTAGCCCGGCCGGTGACCGACGCTTTCTGCGTTCTGGACGCCGCCCCTGCGAATTCTAGGTAACCAGTAGGCAGATCTCTGGTTTCACTCTTTGTAGAACCACGGTGTGTGAATTCAAGTGGCACGTGGCATGAGCAATAGTTGTGGGTGTCGGTTTACAGCTTTGCTTTCCAACCACCTTCACAGCGTGGATTGGAGCCAACTTTTTTGTTGGGGAGGCATCAGCTCAGCCTTATGAACTGAGCGTGTCTATGAGGAATGTGTGAATGCAAAGTAATAAGAACCACGTCAAAGCATTTGGAGCTTTGTATGCTCGTAGATGGTCAACGGCCTTTCAGCGAAGTTTCATTAGGGAAAGTTTGTCTTTTCATTGTACAAAAAAGTTCTTATTGTGGAAAAAAAACGTAGAGCGTGCGAACTTGAGTGAGCTGTGCCGGCCGGGCATCGATCACACGTCATCGGCACGTTCATGGTTCCGACGCCAGGCGGTCAGCCGGAGAGAAAAATGAAAGCGGTAACAAGGATTGATTGAGCGCCCACTCCTCACTTCATCGCTGGAGCTGTGGTGTCTCGGAAACGCAAACCGCTTATGCGCGCAGAGTAAGATATAAATTCGCTTTCAGAGCAAAAAAAAAAAGTACCATAGCTGCCCACGATTTGGAACGTCGTTTTGTGGGTGTTTTTTGTTTTGCTGTGGTGAGGAATACAACGTGTGGGATAATGAAAGTCACGATCGATCACTTGGCAGAGCATGGGAGAGTTTTTGCTCTATTCCAAGTTAATAAATCTAGAGGCAGAGGAAGTAAGGGCTAGAACAAAAATTAGGTCGTTCTTAGGCAAAAAATGATGGCATGAGATGAGGTTAATATAATCAACTTGCAGCAACTAGAATCCACTTGTTTTATTAACTAGAAAGAGTTAAAATTTTAAATGCTTACAGTCAAAGAATAAAAGAGCCGGTAGGATCCCCAAAATTTAGAAATTGTGTTGCACGTTTATATGTAACTAAGATAGTTAGGGTTTCATAATTTTAATTTTATATATACTGTCCATGTCCCTGTCCGCAGCCTCAGAGCAAAGGCGGGTTGAGAACTCCCTTCAAATTTTAGCAGCAGAGCTGTTTTACAAGCCGTAGGTTCGTCGTTGCAGTACAAAATACCAAAAAGTTCTGAGCGCTCATGAACACGTGACCCACGGCGACCACCGAGTACCCGGCTAGCGCAGCGGATTTAGCAAAAAAAAAAAAAAACAGCTGTCAAAAACCCCGAGGTGCAAGAAAATGCCCAGCGCTCGTGGCTGCGTGGCCACGCGGGAGCCGCCGCGAACCGGCTCGTGCAGTGGCTTTAGAAACAAAAAAAACATGCAGACGTTTCAAGCGCTCCGCGCATGTAAAACAACTCCAGCGTTTATGCTATAGCTGCAACGACACACTGCTTGGGAGAGGTCACCGCAGCCCCAGATTCTCTAGAAGCAATTACGGATATTGAGACATGGCTACGAGTGTGCCACTCCTTTCTCGACACACTTGCAAATCCCGCCACCGCTGCCTCGCGTCGATGACGAAGACCTGGTGGAAAGCTGCAGTGCTGAGGATGACTTGCATCCCACCACTCGCCGCGAAGAAAGAGGACCTCTTCGATACGTATGACGACGATTAATAGCACCTAACTATGCATAGTAAACAATGATGCTGAAACCTACAAAAGCTTCCCATGCAAGAGTTGCCGATGTGAGGGCAAGCTTCCTGAATTTCTGGTCAGAGTCTGCTTCCGAATCATCAACTACAAGCAGGCACGCAAAGCTTGTCAGAATTTAATGAAAGTTACCTTGCCCCCCACAGTAATAAATAAATTCATCTGCTGACCGCACCATTTCAACACTGCCACCATTCAGGCACACGACGGATAAAAAATGAAATTAAAAGTAATATCGCCTGCGTGGTAATATCGACACCGTAGATAAATTTGTCTGCTAACCCCCACGACAGTCAAGAGTTTCAAACACAGCCAGAGATACCGCAAAGCCCAGCAATCCCGCCATTGTGAAACTCATTTTTTTACTAAAATCTCTCACTAACCTGAAAATATAGAGAAGAATTCGAGCACCACGAATGTCCCATGAAACTATGGCGCTATGCATTCTACATAAAATACCGCAATCATAAAGATGAAGGGGCAATATTATTATTACTAGCAGTGTAGACACCGTCCAAACGAAGTGGCTGGCTCGGGTTACACCATAGCCGAGACGAGTCAGCCATCTATCCTATGTATCGGCACGGTCATCTTCCTCCGGCTTTCCGTTGTATTTTTGTTTGGGCTTTTGCCCAGCTTCAAAGAATGGGCGATGGCCGCTATTACCATGTGAGACGAGGTCCGCATTTTGAAACAGTACGCCCCCCGCTGTTGAGCCTCGAGTGTGATGGGGCAAACTGCTCGTCCGTGACCGGAAATATATTTCGGGGCTTCGCGCGAAACGGCGCTGTTGCAGCGGACGGCAAGAAGTCAGCCCGCCGAAGGAAATGCGTGCCCAAGACACAAGCAACTCGTATGCGAAAAGGAAGGTTTGCGTTTCGAAAATCCGTTCTCTGAGCTATGGTCCTCCATCGCAGAAGTATATGTGGGAGCCTGTAAGCGGCGAATAGTTAAATCCAGACAGATGAGGAAAGGCCGAACCGCGAAGAAACCCAGGAGGGAAATATTAAATCGACACGGATGAAAGACTGTTGCATTTGTTAGAGGAATGATTGTGATTATCTTGGAGGTTTCGTTTTCCTGTGTGTGTGTGTGGAAGTACTAGTTTCAATTTCTTCACACCGCCTTACTAAGAGTATGCAAAAGAGTCGGAGCAACGAAAAACACCTCGTACAGGTATTTGCCCTTTGCCCTAAGCGTCAAGAATTGTTTCTGGCTACACGGGCTCCTTGACGACGCGATGATCCTAAATTAGTTGGTTTGTCATCCCACAGCTGCATTTTATGACAATCCGCAACAATTTGATGCCAACCGAGAGACCGTCCATTGTACTTACCGCATAAAGTAGTTTTTGACAGCGTTATCGACGTATTTGCGTTTTGTTGCCCCACTTGGTACAAAATAACGATGCCCTTCACAGTGGAAATCGAATTTTTTTAACGATAGCAAAATGATAATTGTCCATCATGTGCTTCGCCGTTCAGGCATATGCACAGTGGCCATTTCGCGAGGACATGGTTTCTTTTAGGTTGCACTAGCGCTTATAAAAAACAGAGTAGGACGCAAAACGCAAAGCACGATATTTTAGAAAACAGCGCCGGACGGTAACGTCCCAGCTTTTCGACCACGCGGAACACAGCACCACGAGCAATAACGGCTAGATGCTGCCGCCGCAAATCTCTGGTACAGTCCCCGCGGCTGGCCGTTCTCTACTTGCACATGCTTCCGCTTTTGCTTATTTTATTTATTCATTGACGTAAGTTGAGGCTCACGTAGATTCGGTCTTATATCTCGCAGAATACACAATCCCTTTATGTCGGACGCGACAAACTTTCACTGATGGCGAGTATCCTCGCAATCTTTCGGAGGAGCCGTCTGACAGAACACTGGATAGCTCGCAACCTGGTGACCATCAGTAACCGGTGCGCCGGGCTTAGGGGGCTGCCCACGCCCAGGGCTACCCGTACAAGGCAAACCCCTCCTCGCTCGTACGTGAGGAAGACAACTTCTCTTTCTGCAATAAAAATCACTCCTTCTCCTGCCATTAATTAGGTCAGACGAGGCATTCAACGGTCACAGGCGCGAATGAGCGCTACGGGAGTGCATTTTGCGTTAGAGAAATGAACTGAAATGGCGTTTTTATTACCCCTTTGCGACAAGGCGTGTACAATTGTGCACGCAACTTTTAAGAGCATTTTTGTGAGTTACAATCATCGTCATCCTCACTTCGAACGGTTCAGCCACCATTCGCATTTCCCGCCCAACAGAACGGTACTGCCGTCTCGTGAACGCCGCGCCTTTACCATCCACCAGTGCTTTACAAAACAAGAGAGCAAGATGAATGAAGGCCTCGCCGTTCTTACGGCGCGTGAACAGGTGCTCTTGGTGTTACCTTTTTCTGTCTAGTTAGAACGTTCATTAAACCAAAACTGACGCTGTTACCTTATATACGCGGGCTAGAGATCACAATAATGTGTACCACGTTTTCTATTTTAGCAAGAGTTCGTAACCGGTGGTCACGTTTACGATGGCGTGTTTCCGATTAAGACATGACCTAATTCATTAACTACTTATGAGACTCTGACTTCTTTGTGGTTTTACGTGGAAATTAGGTTCTCAAAATCATAAACACGCACTTACAAATTTTTTCTGACGCCTCATCCTAGTGCGTGTCGCCGGGGGGTGAAATCGCCGTAAAGGTATTATTAAGTTGCATATTATGGTATGTTGTATTAAATACATCTTAAGAGGGGGAAAGAGGATTATTAAGGAAGGTGAAATGAGAGTAACGGGAAGGGGGGGGGGGCTGTGGGAAAGGGCATGAGAAGGGAAGAGACGAAGGTGATTGTATAGGCAAGAGAGGACAAGGTACGCGAGGAGGGAGAGTCGGGTTTGCGAGATCGTGGAGAAAGGAGGGAGAAGGTGGTGAATGAAACGGTGCAGAGGCAGGGTCGGGAAGGGGAAGTGAGAGCGAATGGGGGCATGGAGTTGGAAAGGCCGGCATGGGCAACTGCACATTATAAAAGGTAGGGAAATTGAGGCGAAGATTGAAAGATGTGGCTGATAGGGAGGATCGGGACGCTAGATATGGACGTGGAAAGGAAGCAGGGAGAGGCGGCAGGAGGAAGTGCAACGGGAGATGGTGAGGGAAGAGGGGAGGGCACAAAGGGAGGGGGAGGGGAAAAAAGTATTTTGTGCCTAATAAGCTTTTTGTGCCTGCCCTAAGCAGCGCTAGTATTAAACCAAGAGGTTATATTAGTCCTTTTTGGTAAGATGACATGTCATCACCCCGATACAAAGGGGAAACCAATAGAAATCATCAATCATCATCATCAGAACGAGGGGAAGACATGAGGGGGAGGAAGCGTGGAGGAGGCAGGAGCGCAGGAGAGGTGAAGATTCAGCAATAAATGTAAAAGCTATTTTCTGTCTTTTCCTATTTCCCCTCAAAGGGTGTTCAGGCTTTCACGTAAAAAAAAATCGCTGAGATCTCGCTTTCTTAAGCCACGCAAGAGCGCCAGTCTTACGAAAGAAAACTTACGCAACACTCAATGCATTTCCTTCCCCTCAAAACTAAATAGAAGAAAGCGGTGCGACACTGGTAGAGTAAATGTCCTACATGTACCCTTTCTGCTGCTGCTCTTAGGCCAGATACACTACCATCAGGCCGACCTTCTGTGTTTTTTCATTTCAATAAAATTCCTCTCTCTCTCTTAGGCACGCGAAGCTTCGTTCCGTTTGTGCGAATCGCAATGCGGTATACATCAAATCTTCATTACTGATTTTCTCCTTTTCTCTATGTGCGCGATGTACATCCTTCGGTTCTCCTACCGCATGTTCTCCTCGCTAAGTGCTTACGCATGCCCGTCGAAGGATCGAAGGTTCCGTGCGGTGCGACTTACAAACAGCTCCTGTGGCGCCCCAGAATCGTTGCGTAATGCGAGATCTAGGCCGTACACGGGTAACCAAGGCAGCCAATTTATTACCGCTCCCAAATGCTCTCGCCGCGAACGAAGGCCGTAATAAAAAAGTGGGAGTTCATCTAAGAGACGACGAAACAAAGGTTGGACGAAAGTAATCTGTTGTAGGGAAACACATGAGGAACATCGTTGCGAAAGAACTGCGTTTCTGTCCGGTGGTGTATTGGTTGTCGTCAACCCAGCTTTCTTTTGGTGTTGTTGTTGGAACCGGATAAGTCTTATTAGAAAGACGGAGGAGAAAGCGCTTACTCGGTTAAGCAACTCACTTAACTTGTTCGTAATGCCAGCATTTATAGAGCAGATGTTCCCAGTTAGCCACTTTTACTTAGGAAGGCACTCTGATGAATGTTTTTCTGCGCCTCTCATCGGATCATGAACGCCTGAGCTCCTTGGATACTGTAGCAGGGTTGCTCGCGGCTTTTAAACAAAAACGCATTGATGCCACTCACCTTTTCTTTCATTTTATTTTTGTTGGCTCAAATAAATGTTTCTTCAAATTCATCAGATGAATCCAGACTCGTGATTTTTAACTTACGGGTTGAAACATTGCGATATTTTCATTTTAGGCGATGCTTATATGGCTGGAGTTTTACGCATTTTTCATGACCGAAAAAAAACTACTCAGCTTCATGCGCCTTCGAAGCACGATGTGTTCTATATTGCAAGTCATTCGACAACTACTCAAGTAGAGAGCGAGTCGTTAGAAAACCACAAAAGTAACACGCCATTCGAAACATTGCTTTGACCTCAAGCTTATACGTCTGGTCAGTAGGATATGCATCCCGAATATTAGTTGAAAATGAGGAATATTGTGACCGAGGAGGAGGAGGAACAACTTTATTTGGTCAACAATCACTTAGATTATTTTTACGAGGCGGCAGGACGAAAAGCCACGAGCCATTGTAGATGAAGCCGATGATTTAATGAGCTTCATGACGGAAACAGCGAAAACCAGGGCTACGCTGCATTGACAATGTCGTCATCTTCAGGTGGGGTTCAATGGTGGAGTGCGCCACTGCCCACTTCTTTGTTCTGTAACAATATTTTTCAGATCAAAAAGATGAAAGAGTCCATAGTCCTGAGCTTACAGCATGACATCTGGAATGCAGATTAATTATTATTAAGACCAATTTAATCATTAGTAAAGTGAATAAAAATGTGGTCGCGTATGTACGGTGTTTTTTAAGCACTCCTCGAGTTAGCGATCAAGAAAAAAAATATCCATACCTTTCACCTAAATCATTTGCATTGCATGCATTGCCGCGCCAGGGTTATATACTATTCGTTGTTAGCAGTTTAACCTAAGCTGGTGCACACAAATATCACGCTGTTCTGGTTCCCTTATTAAAGTTGCTAAATATACTTTACGAGAGCCTATCACGAACTTGCTTGATTTTTTTTTTGCCGCGAAGACTCATTTACTGACTCAAAACTTCATAGCCGTAACTGTAATGCTCATCTGGTAACTTTTGATGACGATAGGCCTTCTTGAGCTGCCACAACGATAAAAACATTGGTTTTTCTGTCTGTCTGTCGTTGTCTGTCTGTCTGTTCTGTCTGTCCTGTCTGTCTGTCTGTCTGTCTGTCTGTCTACAACTGAATCAGCCAGAAACGTTACTATTGACCCTGCTCACCAGTGGTTTCTGGCCCACTGCAAATTGGCGGATGGGCATTAGTAAGGAGAAGGGGGTGTGGCTGGGGAAGGGTCGGAGGGAAAGCGTGGAGACAGAAAACAAGGGCAGTAGAGGAAGGAAAAAAAATATGCCAAGATTAGTGTAGTGTTTGGAGGACTCGGATGGAAGGAGTGGGAGTTGAATTGTGAAGTGGAGGTTGGGGAGCTCGTTCGTATTGGGGGAATATGTTGGGAAATGGGAGGAGGTGAGGGAGGAGGAATGGGCGATCATGAAGGGAATGAGACGAGGGAACAGGTGAAAGACTGGGGAGTGTATCCGGATAGAGGAGGCGGGGAGGTAGAGAGGTATAGAGGTCGACAGGGGACTACAAGCGCAGCTTGCACACGGACACAAGGGACAACTAGACTCACATGAGCGCTCGGTGTCCCCGCGCTCGTGTGGCGTCTAGTTCTCCATTGTGTCCGGTGCAAGCTGCGCTGTAGTCCTCTTTCATGTTCATCAACAGGCCCAAATAGCCCCTTTAAGTATAGAGGAACATTAAGAGACAAAGGAGAGAGAGGAAGGGGCATTAAAGTGCTCATCTGAACGGGGCTGCGGCAGGAAAAGGAGGAAAAAATAGGGGAAATGGAGAGCTGAAGGTGCGGGATTCGCTTATAACTAAATGAAAGGTGCACAATAGAAAGAACGCATTTCCGCTTGTGACGACCGGAGACAGAAAAAAAAGCAGGAAATGAGGGGAAGAGAGGGAGGTATGGAAAAGGAAGGAGAATAGGAGAGTGGCAGGAAGAAACCGGAACACGACCGGAAAGGAAGAAAATTGGAACTGGTAACGAGCATTGGTAACGTAGCAAGAGTAGTCTCAATGATATTCTTCGGCGCTAGAAAACGCAGCGACTAATAAAAGAACCCTAATGCCTACGCTAGCAACTGTTTACTAATAAAGGCGGTCCTCAACATTTGTTGGCCATTGTTACAACAGGTAGCAAGTCGTTATTTCTCGTGTCCGTAGTGAGAAATACCAAGAAATTTCCTAGGGCGCGCGTCGTGAGCGCACGCCTTGAGGTGACCTCCATGGCAGTTAACAAAGCCAAGAAAATGCTAGCGATCGCGTGTGCGTGCCTCGCGGTGACCGCCAGCGTCCCCTGCGGCAACGTTCACCAGCCAAGTATACCCACTTACGGAGATTGGCCAAGATTCAGGCGACCGCCTGGCAGTTTAAAAAAACGAAGATAATGCCTAGCGCTCGTGTGTGCTATGCCTCTCTCGACCGCCCCAGCGTCCCGGCGCGCGTTTGTGCAATCCAAGCATACCAACCTAGGGAGATAGGCCAAGACTGGATAAAAGCTCCAGCGTTCGCCGTAATCGCTTAGACACTTCCTAGGAACTATGAACTCTATTCGCCGTAATCGTGCAACACTTGCTCGGAACGAGAAAGACACGTCATAGCGTAGCGCCCCTCCAAGGTTATGTCCAATGATTATCACTTCCAAAATAATGAAAGAATCTCATACTTATAGCAACAATTATGGAGTAAAAATCATTGCGGCAGCGAAGAAGAAACATATCGGCTGCAATCGTGGACTTAAACCTTCGTGATGGTCGTGAAGGTTGCGTGCAGCTTCGATACCTTCAAATCTTAAGCGTTAGTGTGAGCTTCCTTCATTTTTTCAAGTAAATGAATCTTTCTCAGCAGAAATTCTCTCCGTGAATGAGTATTTTTTTTCTTCTTTTCTTAAGAATAAGTGACGTTTTAGGTTTCAAGGAAGGTCCAGCGAGCCTAATTTGGTTCAAATCGTCACGAAAGCATCGGAAGACCTATTGGCGGCGAGTTAGTTGACGCCATTAAGAGCGACAACAAATGGACAGAACGCAACGCGTAAATACTAAGCCTGTCAGCCTCACCCGTAGTTAAGCACCACTCACCTGTATTTCGGTGTCAGCATTTGCCCCTTTCTTCCCGCCTGCTATTTCGACACATTGAAATCATGAGATAAAGGCACGATTGCCAAGAAACAACGCGATGCGGGCCAAGTACCGAAGCTTTTGAAGAGGCCCAATGGAGACGCGAGGATATGCGCAGACACACCCGGAAAAGACGAGTCAAAGCAAATGCGTTCATGCATGCATGCGCACGGTATCGCCGACTATAAAACAAACAATTCGCGCAAGACAAAGAGTGGCGTGGGCAGTAAGAGAGCGCAAGACTTAAGAACGATAGGGACGAGAAATGAGAGCGCTCAGCCGGATACCCTCCACCCAAACGCAAACTTAGCTCCAACGCAAAGTCAATTTCTGAGCAATACGAGGAGCCATTCCAATCTCGGCCCAACTCGAGCCTAGCTCCCAAGCGAAACCATGGTTCCGTTTCTTTTGTGCATTTTCTTCCTCTCACTTTGTGTCTACTTTTCTCTTCCGTTTTGGAGGACAGGAGCAATTTCTGCCGGCCTCTGGGCTTCTGAAGACTCTCTTGAGACCGCTGTACAAGTCCCGTTCCAGAATGGCGGCTGGCTGTCATGACGAATAAAAGCATCCCAAGGCGTCGGCCATGGCCTCAGCACTACGGACGTTTCCTTGCATGCGAAACAAAAAAGAGAACTCTGTGGAACAAAGGAGGAGGGAGAAGAGGATAAATAACAGACGCTGGAAGGGTCGGTAAGGGCTCGAGGCTAGAGTGGCCGCGCCTGTCGGGGCCCCTATTCTGCCCTCGAGCGAAATGTATGCGTCCTGGCTTTGGGTACCTATATTGCTTATACCGGCGGGTGACTGTGCAGGTCGGCGCCGGATTTTGCTGCTCGCCGAGCTCTTACTAATCCCGCTTGAGAACTCATTCTCTTGCATTTCATTTATGCTAAATAGATAATCTCAGTGCACTTCACAACTCCGCCTACTCCATCTCTCTGAACGTAAACAAAAATCAAACAAACATAAGCGAGCTAAGCGTAGTTAACACACAGCTTAAATTGTCCAAGCTTCATTGTCTTAGTTCACATGCACAGTATACATGCGGGCAAAGAGGAGACGACCTGCAAATGTATGAGGCCATTATGATACAAAACAACTTAACGAAGGCTAAAAACATACCAATGAAACAAGGACTTAAGACAGCAAAGATATCCGTGAGTAAAACATTACGTAAATAGCAATATGACAACGACTATATAGATAACAGCGATAACGGACCTATTTTTTTATTGTTTACTGCTCATCGCAGTAAGCGCAGCTATGTCACGAGCGGAACCAGCTTTTCTATTTTTTCCCCAGAATGTTTTGGCAGCGTGACGAGCTTGCAATGCAAGCCTTCCGACCAGAAACACCTTCGAATGAACTTGCACATGGTTGAAATGGCAAGGAACTGCCCAGTAAAATACCATACTTGACTTTGACATCGCTTTGCCTTGAGCCGAGCCGATTTGTGCTACCTTCGGTTATATTAGGAGGTTTTCGCTGCCCAACTAGAAGGTACAGTTAACCGTACGTAGAGTGACACCATGCAACATCCTTAACTCAATCAACAGATGTCGCTGTGGTTCTTGCTCCAATGCTAGGTTCCAGTGCGATGCTCCAGAGAGCCGCCTACGCGGCATTCATTCGTTTTGACTCCCTCCACTCTGCCCTTTCCACTACCTATTGACAGCGGAGCGGTTTAGGGCTCGAAATGTCCGCTTTATACCCGTGACATCAGGCGAAGGTTACCCGCTACTAGGCCGACAGATGGCGCCAGCACCTCGACGGCTGTCCACTACGCGATCTCGGCTCAGCGCACATTCTTCCTTCTATCTATGCACAGATAATCTACCAGACTTCGTAGGTGAGGCATTTAATTGTCGCCCACTCCTAAACCTTCGTCCCGCTAATTTAGGCCGAGGCCTGTCTTTCTTATCGGATTGTTATTAATGCAACGTACGAGTTTAAGAAACAACCATCACCCCGAAATCTTTTTGCTGAAACGCGGATACTAGTCAATGTTCTGTAGAGGTAAAATAGATTGTCCGTAAATCTGCATCTGCATCGACCTAAATAGATCTGCGCCGACACTAAGCGTGGTCGATGCAGATGCCACCGTTCTGCTATTAGTAATACACCCTAACTCACTATAATTATTTAAACATATACATTGAACATAATTGCGCTCCATGATTTCCTATCTCCCCTGCCCATCTATTCCCTCTTTACATCGCACGAAGCCCCCATGCTAGGGAAACCATGCGAACCAAATCAATAAAATGAGCTAAGGCACCCGATCTCTATTCGCCACGCCACCAGAAAGAGGTCCAATCTGATCTACCCATCCTTCCTGCCACACTATTCACCATGCCCTCTCCGTCGGGGTGGCAGCTGCACTTGCGTTATGCCATCTCCAATTGCTTCCTACCACGCAGCTTCAGGGCCAACATTCGCTGCGGATAATCCTGGGTTGAAGGAGGGCTGCTATATCAACCCAATGCACCAAGCATTTCCGAAATTCGATTTATTTTGTAGCCATAAAAAACCCGCCACCCAAGCTTCGATCCCCTCAGTCTCAGAACCGCCTCCTGACGCCGTGCATTTCGGAGTCAGCGTCCGGGAAGACAAACTGAAAGCATTGAGTTCTTTCAATGTGCGAGGGACGTAGTTCCTCGGCGTCGGATTTTCGGAAGCTGTCAATAACGCGTCGGCCCGACGTCCCCATTTAGACATCTTCCACATCAGAGCTCCTGCGCCCACGACGGGCGACGGGTAGATGCTGAGCGCGAAAAAGGAGCGCGTCTGTGGCCCCGGAAGAGCCGCATTCATTAGAATTCTGTGCACCCCCGTTTCAGCATGTGCGTGGGGGAAGGTCCAATGCAATCGCAACCAGCGTTAGCGTGAGTGGTTCACCGTCGCACATCACGAGACTCAGCGTCGCCAGTCTTTCACTGCGGCACGGCCTTTATGTGCGTCTGCGCTTTTATAAACAAACGATTACACTCATCAGCGAGGCTCGCCGAACTCCTTTGTATACAAATCAATGAGAGAAGATGGTCCGAGAGTGCAGCGCGTATTGGCGAAGTTTCCGAAGACCCTCGTTCGCACACGTACCCACAGTCCATTCGGATCGTTAAACACAGCCGCAATCTAATTATGTAAATATACGGCGACGAGACAGCGCGACAAGTGGGGACATAATACACTGGCCCAATACTCCGTCCGCTGCCGAAAGTGAGTGACTTTAAGGCGTCAATGCGAATCAGAAGCCTACGGAAGCACTGAACTTTAAAAAGAGCAGCCTTCACCATCAGTTGCCCCGAATTCAAACATCGCGCGTAAAGTGGGGTGGACACTATTGGCGCAGCACCTGTGCTGTGCCGATGGTGTCCTTAATGGAGATATGTGAACTTAACTGTTCAAAGAGGCAGAACGTTAAGCGTAGCACCGTCTTAGGTGCCGTATTACTTTTTGTTGCGTTTTTCTGTCTCTCCGGCGAGATGGTGTATGTAGGAATACGTAAAACCGTGAACTAGTGGAAGGCGGACGTGAAAATATCAACCGGAATGCAACGAAAGCAAATATTGAGGTTTATGGTGGCGCAATAACGTTCCACGTATAGTTTATAAAGAAAAGACTACCTTCGGACATTGCCACTGGAACGGGGACACGCGAAAAGTAGGAATCGTCAAGTAAAGTTGTACACTTTTCCGTTGAAGTATAATTACTCAACAACTTTGCGTGTATGTGTGTGAAGGCCATTACACCGCTAGACCGTCGCGCCACTTCACCCTCGCGCCAGAAACGAGCAAAGGCGGACCAGGATGATCATAAAAGGGGACCTTACGATATCGGACAGGGCAACACTGAACCAAACACAATCGGCAGTCTACATCTTTTATTTTTATTCTGCGTTTTAGGGGATTTATATACCAAGAAATTCCGACTGAAATCTATTCGCTTATCTCGATCGAAATGCGGTGCAGCTATCAATAAATCTTTTGATGTGGCACACGCCAGCTGTAAATTGGGCATCCCAAAACAATTCTACACGTGACACAATCCGTAAATGCACTGTTATTGGCCACTGCGCAATAATAATACTTGCATGCGAAGCTCTCCTATACGCCCCTGGCTCCGACTTCTTTCTCGTGGCCGTTAATCACTCCGAGTGTTCAGCTTAAAGCACTGACTGAGGATTTCAACGCTACGCTGGATGCTAACACTTGTCGAAAGAAAATCTCCTCAGCTTTGCTCCCTCAAAACAAGTCGTACACTGGAAAGCCGATCCACAGCAAGCTTTTTGGAACGAAAGCGAAATGGGCTTCATAAGTTGGTGTGGGCGAACATTTGCCGACAATCGCCAGATGAATGTGCTGGAAAGTCAGACGAAAGACATACCGAAGAAGGCCTCTTGGTTTCTCTGCTTGCTGGCATCGATGCACGCCCACGTCTTAACGTATTCCGCGCGCCTCTGTCGTTGTTCTGGGGAACAATATGTGCGTGAAAGGTTTATCTCAAGAACACACACCCGGAACAGCGAGCCAGAGAAGAGAAATAATTTTTTCCGCAAAAATCGGCACGTCAAGCACGTTGGAGCCCATGTCGATCGCTACGACCGCCTCAGCCGTGTCGAACCAACAGCCCGCCTTTCCCCACTCTTTGCCCTCATTCTTTTTTTTTTTTTTGAGCGATAGGAAAGACAGGAGCGGCGGACATCACCCGGAATGGGATAGCAAGGAAAAACTGAGCCAGGCAAGCGGAGGCGTTTTCTTCGAGCTCGTTCGCCTGTTCCAAAAAAGGATGCTAGTAATTCAAAGCGACAAGCTTGAGGGCGCCAACTCTTCGGTTTCCACCGTGCTCGATTGCTGAGTTCCGCTTCCTGAACTTTCACTCGTTGTTCCTGTCAGTCAACGTTGCCCAGGAGTACAGATAAGAACGCCTGATATATGCCCCCTCACGCCTGCCATTCGAAGCTTACTGACGCGTAGTCGATCCACGCCGCCAAACCCCGCGCTGATCCGGAAACTATAAAAGCGCACCCCACTTTTTTAACCCCCTTTTACTCATCGCCGTTGCTTTCTTTTATCCTTGTCGTCTCCCTCTTCACCGCTAAATTTACCCCCGGAGAATCGAAGCGAGAATAACGGGACTAGCGGGCACCGAAGTCACAAAAGCGTAAAATCAAGCGAAAAAGAGTGAAGCGCACCGCGCCGAATAGCTTACTCGCAGGCCACGATTGATCGCTGTCCGGCAGCGTTGCGAACAGAAGGCGATTCCGCACATTTTTCTTTCAATCGCGCAACTGCATCCCCTGTCCATGTCCCGTCCTTTTATCCCGTCGATCCTTATCTTCTTCTGCGCTTCCTGTAAACGCCCGTTTCTAACATCTTAGCCGTACAGCTTTGTAAACCACTGTCCACCCCCACCCTAACGTCGATAGAACTGATCGGAGATATCGGCACTGTGGCGGCGGCTCAAGGCGATCACCCCCATCGTGGGTGGACCACTCTTCTGGGAGTCCCGAAACATAAAGGCGGCCTGTAATCTGACCGGATAAAGCAACGGCCTTGACGCAACTGTGGCAATAAATAATGGGGTAGGCAGTTAAAACGACTGCTGCTTGTGAGTAACTTATGTGCTGCAGGTTTCTTTTGCAAGCACAGACAATAACTACGGTGGCAATTCCGGCGTGTTGGCCACACGTATCCGATACGAAAGCAAGGGCAGAAGAGACGGGACAGGACGAGCGACAAGCAACGATCGCAAAATGGGCAAAATTTGTGGAGTTTTTACCAAATAAAGGTGAAGTTTGAATAAAATAAATTCCACTATCAGTAGGTTTTATTGTTCAGAGCTCATTATTGGTAAGGCGCGCTGTAAGGTCCGGGCGTGGACGCCGCCGCACTGCCTGCGCCCCCCGCGGCAGCGATCGGGGACCTCGGTTATACCCCAAAAGGGGCCGCTGAAAATTTGGCTACCTGGATGCAGAGGGCCCGCGGAAGCGATCAGGACTGCGCCCTGTCGGGGACAAGGGATGCGGCTTGCTTTCACCACATTGGGTGACGTAGCCCCCGCAAGTATATGTCACTGAACTCAGCTATGCGCAATGCATTCCGCGCCGTTTTTCTGTTTTTCTTTAACGTTTCCCCTTCCCTCACCGAGGGTATTTATGTTGCACTCTCCGAGTGGAAGGGAGTCTTTAACTAAGATAAAACGCGGGACCGGCTAGACCCCGGCACTCACTTTCTAAGCCCCATTGCGAGCTAGTTGCGTTACCCTGTATATAACCCGCAGAGATTCCTGTACATTAAGTGTAGTTTTGGACGTCGGTTTGCCTCGTCCTGTTTGCCACGAGACACGGCGCCGCGTTCCTGGATGAGGAGTCCTGAAATTTACTGGCGCTATGTTTTTAATTGCATACTTATAAGCATTGAAGGAAAAACACTTGCGTGTCCGTATGTATGTGTGCGCGCGCACGTGAGTGCGTGGCTGTGTCTGTGTGAGTGCTCACGTGTGCGTCCTTAGTGCTTATGAGTGCGTGCGGGCGAGACTGTGGTTAGCCGCCATACAAAACGCTGAAAAGGTGACTGGAGTAATTAAGCTGTCATGCTGGTGAGCCCGTCATATGCGATGTCATTTACAGTTTTTGATAAGAATTCCAAGTTACTGCGGAGTCGATGTGGCGCTTTTGCTTGTTAAGATTAACTTTTTTAGGCGGGCACTTGTGACGTGGTTTTATTTTTGGCTGATTCCAGACGACTCCATCTCAACTGATACCGTGGAACACACATAAAATACAAAAAATAACAAATTTCAAGTACATCAGATTGTGTCTATCGGACAGTCTAACTGCAGCGGAAAAGGCTATAGCGAGGTGCTTATTAAGCACCCGCCAGCATCACAATATTACCAGCATCAAAACATTACTGACTTCGGGTTACGACGGTGTACAAATGTAAAACATCTTAAAGCACGTGACGATGCATCGTAACATGATTTGTATTTAAACATTACTTTATAACTGTCTGTGTGAAGGTCGCAATTGTATTTCCATTTTTCGTAGCCAATGTTTAGGCTTATTCATTCATAGACCAAAACATCAGACTTGGACTTCGTCCAAGCAAGATATCTCGTAGTGTGCATTGCGTAGTTTCCCACATTAACTCGTAACGTGAAACTATACAAGTGTCAACTATAATTGAGTTTTTATGCGCTGCGTAAGGATTGGAATTGAGGAGCACTATTGTCATTGATGACGCGATATCGTAATCCGCTTGGTCAAAAATTTCCTGTCCTCGCACACAGACAGCACACAGAATAGCCCATGGATCAAAGGAAAAAAGATCCAGCAATGCTCACAGCGGCACAAAATTTCTCAGAGCAGATCGTGTAAACTAATTCACCGAATAGAGTTGAAAAAAATTTGGGAAACTGTGGATCCGAAAAAGATCCGAACAGAGGGACCTCGGTAATACGAAACAAGCACGCATCTCCAATTTTAACACATCTTTTAGAGCGCACCTTTAAGGTGCCCGCTTCTCTGCTGGGTCTAGGTGAACTCGCCACAAGTGAACTACTCACTGACAAATCGTCATAGGTGAACTAGTCAAATAGGGGCAAGTCATCATAGGCCCTCTCGTACTAGGGGAACTCCAAACGTAGGGCTACTCGACACTTGTCCATTTTGTCAATGCTTAGCTTGTTCATCGATCATGCGTGGGCAATTCGAGGTCAAAAAGTACAAAAATCCTTAGCACAGCCTTCTAATGCGCAATCGTGCTTACGCCGTTTCTGCATTACGTCAAGATTACGTTTTATTGGTGGCCTTGTAGAAGTACGTCAGCTGAGACAGAGCATCTCTTAGTTCTCTTTTTCCTTTGTTTCACTGACTGCGTTAGCGCGCTGCT
This sequence comes from Haemaphysalis longicornis, assembly GCA_013339765.2. Taxonomy (NCBI): domain Eukaryota; kingdom Metazoa; phylum Arthropoda; class Arachnida; order Ixodida; family Ixodidae; genus Haemaphysalis; species Haemaphysalis longicornis. The sequence continues at coordinate 213,341,249 of CM023449.1, forward strand.
AGATGCCTTTGTGATTTCGTGGCTAATTTTCACTTTATTATATATTTAAAACTGATTTAATCAGATGAGGGCGCTAGAATAATTACACGTTTGGGATTTGGTTGCTGAATTTCCAGCCTATTGTCAGCACATATTTTTGTTGTTTACTTAATCGCGTAAGGGCGGTAGTTTGCGTGAATTTTGCAAATTCATTAGTGCATTTTTTAGTTTCTTAGTTTTATCGTTTCTTTTTTTTATTTTTCTGTTTCTATAGACCGGCGAGGGTTGCCTTATTTAGCTATCAACATCAAATCAGGAGATTGTGTTTCGTTCCTCTTGGCTTTTCCATTTGCACTATCATAAAGATTGAATGCCTTCTATTTGTCTACAAGGCATTCCACTTTCCGCTTTAGGGAAGTCGGAAAAAATGCTCACGCAATATTACCTGATGGTAGAGTAATACTTGTTAACTCAAAATCGGGTATCTCAAAATATTGGTTAAGCTGGAAATTTTTTTCGTCGTGCAGTTTCCTACCGTGAGCGCCATGTTTTGCCACACTTTATCTCGATCCATTTTTTTTTGGAAACCACGGATATCTTGAAAAACTGGCATAGAGGACACAAGGCAAAGTCTGCTACAGACAGCTGATACGGTCTCCGTTCTAACACTGAGCTCCCACTACGCGCCGAACACGGTCGCTAACGGCAAGTTTGCGCTGTACGACGCCAATGTTCCCGCTACTTGAATGCTGTCTGACGCCTACATAGTTGAGAGAGCTGTGGACGATGCAGCTGATCATGACGAAGAGGAGCCTCGAGCAGTGCCTACAACTACAGCCGGCTACCTGCCTACGTTCCATCTCCGACTTCCCAGTTAGAGCTGGGTGATGCCATTCTCCTGCTGACGAGAAAAGAACACCCCCGGCGCCGCACACGTGCTCTCATTCCACGGTGTGCGGCCACCCTCCCCCCGGGTCTCACCCATGCCGAGGAGGTTGCGCGCAGGAGGATTGGGGTGGGGATGGCCTAACTGCCGCCGTGACCCGACAATGGCCCCACTTTCGAGATTCTTTTGAAAACCCAGGTCGCCCGGTTTGCCACCGCAGCGATGTAATAGCCGACATCCACCACTTGCTGTGGTCCTGCCTCGCCTTGCGTCTGACGAGGACGCGACATCTCGCGGCAATGGGCCTCCGCGCAGACGACGCGACCGCATACACTGCGTGGATACATGGGCCCCGTCATCATTCCCTCCTATACTTCATCCACGTAGCGAACATTTTCATGTTCATTTAATCAACTGTCATCATCAGCTCCTCATACTTCCTTATCTATGTCCTGTGGCAAAATACCTTACTCCGAAATCGATTTCTGGAGGTTCCCCTCCGGCGCCTGGGTCTTTCCTTGTCTGCTTCGCATTTACTGTCATTTGGGGCATCGGGTTTAGGTTTCTGCCACGGGGATGTTTGTCGCGCACTTCACGCTTTTATTTCACAATCAGGTCGTCTACCCTGTTAAAACATATCTCGTACTTTCTTTTTCTGGTACTTGTAGTATCGGTTTTTGCTTCAGTATGTTATATTTATTTCGATTTTTTGGGGTTCTCAAAATTGTTAACATCACGGCCCTCACATTCTCCACATCTCTATTTTACCCTTAGTTTGAATTCTTAACCTTTTTACGAAATATGACTTGGAAAACCCCCCAGAGGGGGTACGCACCATTGATTTTTGGTACCAACCAACCAACCAACGCTATAAAAAATTCTCCCTCACCCGCTCAGGGGGATCAGACAGTGACGATGACAGCAGCTCGTCGAGGTTCATGGACGATTTACTAAATCCCCCTTAATGGCGCGTCAACGTACCCCCCCCCCCTTCCGCCCACCCGTAAATACTTTCCCCCGCTCAACGACGGCTATGCTCACGCATTTTCACATTTTAAGAGAAAGGTTCAAGGCTCCGTAATTTCTTGCCTGCTGCTTCGCCCACCGCCATCACAACAGCCTGACCCTACCTTCCAACCGGCGGCTGGTGAACCTGACAGAAATTCACAAACCTCTGTAGGACGGCCTGTGCTGCCAGCTTATTGCTGTGCCACATTGCGTTGCTTACTATTTCGCGTTTCAATAAGCAGACGCCCTAGAGCGGACCTATTTCCAGAGAACACGCCCTAAGCTGATATTAAACGATTCTCGCATTTCACTGCTAACTGACGTATAAGCTCGATTCCTTGCATCTTTCCTTATCACGCGATACCAGCTCGCGGTACCAGCTGGCCCGCCTCTCTTTTTGATGTTCGTTTCATCTGCGCGGCATTTTCTGTCTTGAACACAAACTGTAAACTTACCTGAAAAACAGCATTTAATCCCCAAGGGCGGCCATGTTTCAGCAAAGAAATCGTGTAAGTACACCGTGATGGTTATTTTTTAGAGTGGAGATTTTACGAGCAAAACAGGAGGCATGCCGTAACGGATGGCTCCGGGTGAATTTAGGCCGATTCGGCATCGTTGACATGCGGTTTCCTTCTGGCTTCAGAGAACGGCCGCCACAGAAGCGGTGTTACCCGCCCCCTTGGACACAGCAGCGCAGTGCTTTAGCAAATGAGCGGCCATGGTCGATAACCTTTTTTTCAAAAAGACGATAGTCTTTCTTTGGATACTTAAACCAGAAATTTTGGTCTGTCTGTATGTCTGTCTGTCTGTCTGTCTGTGACTCGATTCAGCCACCCGGCCAAAGTGAAACAAATTCTGCGCAAGTCTTATATACTCACAGCGAAATCTAAACGTATAAGTCTGGATTATATGTTCATACTTGTCAATATTGTTGAGCAAGAACCAGACATTAAGCAAATATAAAACAGAAAATTAATACACAAGGGATATTTACAGATTCCTTAAAAAATCATTCATGGATGCTTGATTTTTACGAAATGAAATACTATAAAACGGCTGCAGAAAAAAATTAACACTGTCGCCTCCTGTAGCCCGCGCCACTATAGCTTCTGGAGGCATTTTAAGAAATCAAGCGGCAACAGTTACGAAAGGTTCCACTAAATAGGTTCCACGTTCTGCTTGGAACGCACGTAGACTAGGGCAACGCGGTTTGTATAAACGTTGAAGTAGGGCGCCCAGATTCACGCGCGTCTCCGCCGTACGGCAGCGCTAGCATCGAGGCACCCGGCCTGGAGCGGTGGAACGCGGTAGATTTAAATTGACTTGAGCAAACGTTTGGTGTGTTTACCTTGGGAGGAGCGCGATGCAAGAGGAACATGAGAGGTGAGCGGGAAAGTTAAGGTAGGCACTTACTTGGCCAATGTCGAGAAAGACTATCGTCTTTTGTCGACATTTACAACAAAAGGAGCAGATACGCGGCCTATTTTTTTTTTTTTTGCAAAGAATGATTGTAGGCATCGCTTGCTACCAGAAAACTGAGAGGTGACTTTTAAGGAACTCTGCTCTCCTCACACGGCTGCATATGTGGCCTCCTTGCATATCTTCTTTCAAGATGTCTTTCTTTCCCGGAATTTTATTATTGTTTTTTTTTGTTTGCTTTAGCGCGCACGACATCTTTATGCTAACGCAGTGCCCAATGCTCGAAAGCTTCTCGAACGGCTTTGTTCAGCCCGCTTCAGAATTACCTCAATTTGTTCTCCTTTGTCGACGTCCTGTCCACCGTGGTGGCCTCGCCGCCCTACTACACGCTCCGGCGCTTGCCCTCCTCTGTTCTCTGCTGACGCAGAATCCCGAAAATCCTCTGGGCATTTCGCGCGGTGCTCCGGCTCTCCCCGGCTGTTTTTGTGCCAAGCCGCAGCCTCCGGGATGACGGGCCTTTGTTCGAGGCGGGGACCTCGCGCGGAGCACTCTGCCCTCCGCGCTAAGCGACGGACTGGGCGGAAGCTCGCGAGCTCGACCCCGCACCATCGAGGTTATCGACTTTGGTATATTTTGTTTGCGGGGCCTTGGAATGACGAGGCTGGCCACGCGAGCGCTCAGATATTGGCTCCGGGAAGGGAAGCTCGCTGCTTCGCCTCTGTCTTTTCGTCTCTGCCGCTCGGGGCCCGAAAGGCCGGAGCGACCTCCCTTCGCACGCCGAAAACCATGCCCCGCAGATACGCCCAACAGACCATTGTCATTTTCCTTGCTGCACATCATTCTTGCTAGCCTTCATTTTTTGGTTGATTTGAAAACCGCGACTGGACAAGTCCATAAAAGAAACGGGGGTTCGATAACTCGTGACATTTTTTGCTCAGCCATATTATGCTTATTGCCGGATGTTCTTCTTTTAGTACCCCACAAGGCTTTTCAAGGGCTGCTTCATATTCTCCCAGCCATTAAGAAACGATGTCGGTCTGAAGGATAACTGCGTCGTCTGCGCTTCAACGTGGCGCACATCCCGAAGACTGAAGTTCCAAAAAGGGTAGTCTCGCGCACAGCGCCCCACGTGCGCTGTGCGCGAAAATAACGAGCACGTGAATGAGTGCTTTGTTGATACAGAAAGTGCAAAGAAGTGGACTGGGATATTTGGAACTCATTTGGGAGTTCACCAGCATACAAGCCAGTCCGGGGGAAGGGGAGAAGGGGAATGAACGGGGATAGGTGAGAACCAATAAGGACAGAGAACGAGGGAGAGAGAGAAAGAAGAGATAAGGAGGGCTTAAGGCTGGTCGGCAGGCACAGGACTACAGCTGTTTGTATGAGGTTCGTCTGCTCCAGGAAGGCCAGGAGGAGCCGGAATGCTTCCCGCCGGATGGAGTTTACCGAGCACTTTTTGTGTATATTCCCGCCGATTTGTCGCTGCGGCGAGTAACAGCGTCTAGCTGCCTCTTTCGCGTACGACGTGGGGCAAGGTTTAGTTTGTGTCGCTGTCTTGGGCCTTGAAAAAACATAAAGACTCATCTTCACGAGCAAACATTTTGCTGCAGTTTTGCGGGACTCTTGACAGAGAGAAAGTTTGTAATTCTTGAACTGTGGGCATGAATACATCTGTACGCGTTTTTTGTCGTGTGTACGCGTTTTTTCGGCCCTTCTGTTGTTTGGCGTTCTGTGCTTCCCTCGGCACCAGTTGCTCAACATTTTACTGCGATGCAGGATATGTTCAACACCTCCCCCCCCCCCCCTCCCCTATCCAGTTTTGATTCCCGGTGAAGACGCCTTACTCGGCGCCGCTCCGGAGCTCCTCCTCACCGTGCACCGCTGGCCCCCTATAACATCGCAATTGCCAGGTACTCAGAAAAAATTCCCCGCATTTCCCGAGAGGAAGAATGTGAAAGTGCGATACACGAGTTGAATTTGCGCGGTTCGGTAATGTTCGCGAAAAGAGAGATCACACACACACACACACACAACTACAAAGAAAGAAAGATGCATTTATTCACAGACACCTATTTGTGTTGTCGTTGTACTTGATTGCTAGAGCGGATCTCAGCTTTGAAATTTCGTGTCAGTACTCCTTTAAGCGGGTGCATTAGCCCTTCTCACGCCCGATTCCTGGCCAATCCCCCACGTGGGTATGTGCCATGTCAGCGGCCAGGCAGCGCGCGCCCATCTCCCCCCCGTTGCCAAGGAAGACGAGGAGATTCCTGGCCAATCCCCCACGTGGGTATGTAGCCATGCCAGCGGCCAGGCAGCGCGCGCCCATCTCCCCCCGTTGCCAAGGAAGACGAGGAGCGCGCGCACCCGCAGCTGTTGCTATGCGGACGGCGTCGGACGCTTCAGGCTCGCTTAAGAAGTGCATTCGCACTTAAAAAAAGTCGCCGGGAATTTGCGGGAAGTAGCCGGAAAGGCCGCCGCCATAAAGTGGATGTTTGAAAAGGAGCCAGAAAAGTCGCCATTTTCAGCAAGCAATGCCAGTAAATACTTTGGATTCACATTCGCGGGAAATGTAGAAATTACGAGTAGTATGAAATCGTATAAAAAATTTTATTTTTTGCTGTGGTGCGCGAAACGACAGTGGCTGACTACTGCCTGAAAAAAAAGCTAAAATGCGCAAATAGGCCTTCAAAGAGTTAGCAGGACTTTTAAAACGGACGTTTTCTGCACATCATGTTTTTCCACTTTAGGCTGCCTGTTTACATTCCCGTGCCTATTATAAATTGTCTTAACACTTCCCACCATTCTGCATGAAATCTCAAGCTCTCGTAAGCTACTGAAGCATTATACTTTACCCGACGGCATTGCTTGAAGGCTTTGACGCTATTCATACCACAACAGGGGCCGGATATCGAAAAGAGAAAGGCAAATTTCGGTTTGTTTCCGCTAAGTAGCGCTGTACGAGGGTGTGTTTGAGGGACCGATTTGTCTAGACTTTGCCAGATCGTCGTCATCTGTCCTTAAAGTTGGTTCTGTTCAATTTGTTAAGTTTTCTAAAGGGCTGAACTGCACCTAAAGGTCTTATAAGGCCCTTTTTGTGGAAAGTGGAGCGTCAGAAGGTCCTGACAATATATAAAGTAGCCAATGCTCAACGAGCCAACAGGTAGCCAAGTCGCCACAACCCGAAATTTTAGTCGTCACGAATCTCGCAATGTCGCGAGTTTGGCGACAAATTGCCAGACCTCGCAACCCTGATCCCAGTTAATATTCCGCTCGCCACCGCCGATAACTCTTTCACAACTTGCATAATCGGCTTACAACCGCCGGTAGCGCTATGTGAGATGATTGCAAAGAATGCACAGAAGCGCTAACAGGCGTAAAAACGACCAGAATCGTCCCCGCCGCTGCAGCCTCAAATCCCATCTCGCCACTTCGTCCGAATCTCTCCCGGTCGAGGAGCCACTTGTCCGGTTGGAACGCCGGTGTGCGCCCTGATTCGGTTCAACATGAAAGGCTTCCACGGCGACATTTTCGCCGGTGTATCTCAGGCCTAAGTATGCGCCCATCACTGGTTGCCGGTTTATGCGTGGAAGGGCTGGGCTGGAAGACTGCAGTGTGAACACACAGCTGGGCTTCATGCCCCTACGGGTGACATGAACGTTTTGCTGGTGGGATATTTAAACGTGGAAGTCTTATGGCTCAGTGCGACCTGTCAGCTATCTTCAGTAATCGAGTGGTTCGGGACCGGGTTCGTCTGTTTGTTGGCCTGCTAGAATCACATGTTCGTCTGCTAGAATAAAGCTCGAGGCCTTCCAGGTTTAACTCTCTATGGGACAGACGCATGTCGTTCGCTTGGAGGAAGAGCGGGAATTTAACAAGCGTCCGCCCGAACATAAGTGCGAACAGGCGTGAAAACAACGGAAAGCCACTGCCGCCGCTGTTGCCGCCTTAGGTTCCAGCTCTACGGGTAGGTGCGAATCCCTCCCGGATGAACGGGAACTAACCCGCTTGGAACGCCGACGTGGGCCAATATTACTTAACCGCTGAACAGGCTTTAGGGCGACATTTTAGACGGTTTTATTCACTTCTAGCACGCGCACATAACCAGTTGCAGGCTTGCACAGCTAGGGGGGCAGGGTGGGCGTGCAGGGCAAGTTACACGTTTCATACGCTTACTGATTAGATGTCGTCGTGCTGAGAAAGGTTGAGACGTGGACGTCAAACGGCTAAATGCGACCGGTCCGTGTCCTTCAGTGGTCGAGCGGATTGCGTTGGTGTGTTACACAAACAGTAAGATTCCTACGACGTGGAAGGAAAACAAACTACGCCATGTTTTCCGCGAGACTAAAGCTCGGGTCCATCCAAGTTTCATTCCGCTACTTGGCTCCTCAATCGCAAACTATAAACAAATGTGTTTTGTTTCGTGCACTCTGAGGACTGCGTCCAGCATCGCAGGTCATCCCTCTTCACACAGAGGAAGGGCACTATTTTTTTACGCAATGTTATAAGAGCTTTTTCATGCATTTCATTGCGTGTCCTTTATTATTCATTTTTGTTTTTTCTCTCATTGTTGTGTTCCCAATCTCTCACAACCACCTCACTGTGGTGTAATCATGCCAATATTGCATAGCCTGCACGTCAGCTAGCAGAGCGGACCTCTCCAGCCCACATTAAAGGGCGCTCTCTCTCTCTCTCTCTCTCTCTCTCTCTCTCTCTCTCTCTCTCTCTCTCTCTCTCTCTCTCTCTCTCTCTCTCTCTCTCCCACGAAAGGCATAGCGGCTTAAAGTCATGTAACCAATGTCTGCCGTATGAAGTACCTGAAATAACGCGGGTTATTAGCAGCACTCCTGGTGCAAGCGATGTTTCACGCACGCTGGAAAATAAATCTACGCGAACATCCCATCTTGAGTAGTACTTTTGAGGAAGTATTTCAATCACATCACTAATTGGCGTTGTTGAAACCCGTCAAGGTTATTTTTATTGCGTTACAGATTGCTGATATTGAGACATCGTGGTGGCGTGACGGTATTTACTTTTGACATGTATTGTCATTACTTGTCAATTAATAATAACCATTAAGGTGAAGTAATAAATACATTGTGCTCCCTTCGTATTACATTTGTCTATTTCAATAAAACGTCAAGCAAACTACCAGACACGCGTCTTGAAAAGTGGGTGCAATTTAAGAAAGAGAAATTCCGTCTTTGGCATCTGCGAGAGAGTCTTGTACAGCGAGCTGTGGGTGCTGCCCCAATACCATAAGACTGCCAGGCTCATTTCTTTCTCCGGCGTGCGAATTTGTAATTTCATTCGGCCAAGGAAAAACGTGACAGATATGGGTGTACGACAAAAATTTGTCTGACAATTACGATGTCCCCTAATGCAAAATTTCGCCAAGGGCGAACGGCCCTTTTTTGGATGACAGCGCATACCTTCTGCGTCTCACGATGTGATCGCCGCATCGCCCAAAGCACGAAGGCGAGCGATATGATCTGGCCTGGAATCGTAGCGCGTCGCCGCGGGGCACCATGTCTCGCGCCTTTCGCCGTAATTTCCTCTTCCGCTTTCCTTCTCGCTCTATCCTTGGTGGGTGGCCTCTTCGTTCTCTTGGATATCACGTATCGCGTCGCCGCTGGAGAAAACTTCTCGAGCCGTCACGACATACCACCCTCCCCGTCACACTTTCGTCATTCTTTCCTTCTCCCATTTTCTCATCGTTCTATCTCGTTTGTCTTCGGTGTCGCCTTCGTACGTCCAGTTACAACGAGGGACGCCGCTGCCGTGAAAACACAGGAGCGGGCGCTTAAGTGCTGAGCAGTAAAATTTACGCCAGGCGTCTTGCGGATGCTCTAAGTCACTCTTCATGTAGCAGCCAGTGCTAAGCACATGTCCACTGACAACATCCCACGGAAAACTAGAACGCGGGCTTGGCTGCACGGAAAAATGATTCGTCGCTCTTGACCACTAAAAGCCGCTACATGCCTGCAAGATGAGCCTCGAATGCTGTGCACGATATCTGAAGGTAGGCTTTCGGCCGTTAGTGGCTTTACACAATATATGAAGGTGTTGGGGTGTTCTCCATCAACTACTGACAGGGCTTTTTTATGAAGTTTGGCGTGACGATGAACAGACTTCAAAAACGTGCTCTTATTTTATGTGGATACTCAGTCGTGTGCTTATTGTAGCAGCCCGGCGCATATAACATGTGAGTGAGTGAGTGAGTGAGTGAGTGAGTGAGTGAGTGAGTGAGTGAGTGAGTGAGTGAGTGAGTGAGTGAGTGAGTGAGTGAGTGAGTGAGTGAGTGAGAGTGAGTGAGTGAGTGAGTGAGTGAGTGAGTGAGGGAGGGAGTGAGGGAGGGAGGGAGGGAGGAGGGAGGGAGCGAGTGAGCGAGCTAGCGTTCGTCTGTGCATGTGTGCGTGTGTGTGCTCAGATTTCGGGGGATCTAATCAGTGCACAAGAGTGATTAACCTAATTTTTTGAGCCCGACCGCTTAATTTAATAGTGAACTTGAGGCAAAATCAGATTTAGATCACTGTTGGCTTTAAAGGGGCCATACAGACAAGAGACAAGTCTGTTCTTTCGAAATATTTGGAGTTTTATAGTGCCCTCAGCGTATGTCCGGCAGTAAACGATGCTTTAATCACTGAGGAATTAATCAATCTATGTTAACGTTTTGACTTTTCCCGCCAAATTGCATGCGTCATGACGTCTGCGACAAAGTAACCAGAGCAGGTCTTCAAGGGAAAGTTAGTGCTCTGTTAGGGTTCGCAGACTTCGGAGGCTTGTTTACAGTCAGTCCACCTAGATGGCGCTACAATGCGGCGCCGGACCGCTGACCGCCTTTGCTTTGTTTTTGATCGTATTTTCACCGGCTTGTTTTTGTTACGGTAGAAAGCAATCGTTTCGTGAAACACAGAGTACGTACGCTCGACAAACAGGGTCACGTATGACAATGTTGCTGACGTCAATCGGCCACTGTCATGTAAGACAACCCCATAGCGCCGGACTGCTGTGCAGCTATAAAAAGCACAGTAGCGCAGTACCAACGGCAGTACGCACTGGGACTCGTATGTTTTCGTGCGTTTTCCTAACTTCCATCGTTTACCCCACCATTCTTAATGCTATAAAATGAATATACATTACATTTAAGCGAAAATATCTCGTTCTTCATAGTTATAAGCCCCGCCTAACTTGCATTTTCTTTTTCAGGCCTCAGCCAATCAAACAGCTGTGTATATTACGTTATACGTTCTAGGGCGGGAATTAAGCTGATGAGTCGCATGGCCATACCCCTTTTTTCTGATTTGTATAGATAACTTAGCCAAATCTAGCGTTAAAGGGGTGCCCGTATGATTCTGACGAGCAATCTTTTGAATGAACCAAATTTGTGCTTTGTCTGCATGGCCCGTTTTGAGCTTTAAAATAAATAAAGTGAATGAGTACGGTGATGCCTTTAGCCTCTCACGCCGCCACGAGGCATTACGGAAACGGCAAGCTGCCTTTCCCTCAAGCCCACTCTGCTTGCGGCGAAGCTACTGCTTTAGCGGAAGGGAAAAGCCGTCAAAACGTAAGGTTTGCAACCTTTCTTCCCCCATCCGGTATTGGCGGAGGAACGCAGGGTTTTTTCTGAGATATTTCTCTTTTTCAAGCTTGCTGATTAGATAACTGTTTTCCTTCCACCTTCTGCCACACCTAGTCAGAAACGCCACCTGTCTTGTTTGTTTTTAAAGTTCTTTGTATCCTGTAGGGGACACACCCGTAAGAAATCCTGATATTCCCGCATTGCTATTCCGAACAAGTGACATCGCCAGCAGTGCGTAGTATTGGAACCTACATTTTACGCATCTTAGTCGGTGAAAATGCTGCGAGCATCTGCTCGAACTTGACCCGTCTGCTCTGGGCACTAATCATCACCATCGACCAGTCACCACTGGTCAACTTCGTCGTCGTTCCGCAAGCGCGAACGATAATCATCACAGTATTCGGTTCGTTCTGGCCTGGCTGTCGCTCGCTGAATAAACGCGGTCTACCAAGCCTCTATGCCTGCCTCTCAATACCTTTAACTCAAATATTAAGGGAATTAGACCAAGCTAAGAACTTGGAAATGAATGTTCGATGTGCGACTTGCGGCAAACTCAACGTATACGCATTGGTTCTGGGCGTAACTGGAAACGCACAAACAATACCCGCAGCCCCTCACTTATTATCGGTGCACGCGTGCCAACAGAAGTAGTTAAGAACAAAGATGGGCGAATGAGCGAGCGGGCTATGTAGCACTTGATGAAACGCAAACAGTTAATGTAATGCCTTGCGCAACCAGAAATTAAATAAATCGCCAGTATGGAGAAACAGGAGACCACCTTGCTAAACCACCACCCGGAAGTACTGAGGGCAACACACTCTATAACACAGGCTCCGTACGTACAGCCTTATGTTGCCTCGGCAGAGAAGCATTTGAAGAAAACTATAGTGTCATTCTGAAGTCTTAACCATATATTTTGACCTCAACGTTTTTTGTGACAAGTTTGGTCCGCAGTTTTGAGAGGTAACTAGTTGAACTTCAACTAGACAAGGGTGTTGCGCGCTGTACAAGTTTAGGTCGTCCGGGTAGCGATGCCGCAGCAGAATCCAGGCAGGGGCGTAGGGACGGGGGGGGGGGGGGGGGGGGGCTTATGGGGCTTCCACACCTTCCCTCGAAATTTTGTCGCGCTGTCACGCAAGGCCGCCACCTGCGCCGGGAACCATCATATGATTCTCTCTCGAACCCCAGGAATCCTGTCCGGAAAGCGCACCTACTCTCTCTTTGTTGCCCGTTTCCCTGCTGCCTCGCCTAACTCCTAAGCAAGGCCTCCATTTACGGGTGTGTTGTGCCAACTCGGGCACCGCGACGCGACGGAGGGCTGCTGCTCAGATCAAACTACGGGAGATTCGCGGGCGAAGCCGCAGCGCTGGCTGCTGTAGTACCTCCATGCAACCGGGGCCGCCGCCGGAACACAGTGAGCTAACGACTCCTAAGTTCGACTCAACGCCCCCCCCCCCCCCCCCCCCCTCTTTTACATGGTGTGAACTTCTCTGAGAATTCACTGCTGCTGCTACGCCGTTCTCGGGACAAAACGACCTATTGCCACAGATACAAAACTAGATCGCTTTGCCGCACGAGCGGCTCCGCAGCAGCGAATTAGCAGGAATTCCAACCATGCCGAACGGGCTTTACGTATAAATGTAAACATTGTTACCAGTGACACTTTTGTTGCCCTGACCGAAATATATTCTCGCTTTTTCCACAACAACTGTACGTTTTGGCGTATTTTTTTGTGTGGCTAATTTTGGTGCCATTGTCCTCAGTACGCGACGGTTGAAAAGCTGCTCCTACGCAATGTGTGGGCATAAACGACAAAGATGGTTAGATTTTTGCCTAATGGTCATGTGTGTGCAAAAATGAAAAGAAAAGTATTCTTGGATGACAAGATGACAATAAAATATGAAATCCATCTACAAGTTGTTTGTTTTGTATCATTCACGCTTTTAACGTCTGCTCCGTGCTTTGTTAGTTTTAGATGAACGAATACTTTACTCCCATGCTTGTTGCTTCCGTGTTTGCTAAGTATATATGTTTATATCTGTTAGGCATTTTCATGTTTCTTTAAGTGCTATTTCTTTTTACATAAAACAAAACAGAAAATTGCAAGCAGTGATAGCGATTGTGCTACAAGTATCAGAACACCTGAGTAATATTTTTGGTAAATATTTTGTTTTCCTTGTTCTTGATAGTTATGTTATGAATTTTTTAGATATAAATTTCTGTTCGTAGTTTTAGGTAATAGTTATTTACATTGTTACCTAAGAGTTGCATATTTATTACATATGTTTTGAATACCTTGAAAAATCATATGAAAAATGTCGAAGTGCAATCCCAGCCCCCCCCCCCCCCCCCCCCCCTTTCCCCGCAGCAAAATTTCTGCTGCGACCCTGAATCCAGGGAACTCTGGCCAATGACTGAGGTAAGTTGGACGGAGACGAGTAGAAGATATCACCTTCTCCTTGGCCCTTTTCCTTCTAATTCCCTATTCATGCACAATAAAGTTGCTACCACCACCACGCGTACGCGCCCTTTTAAGTGCAGAGTACTTTTGAGCCTCGCCTTGTTGTCGTAGCTTGCTCGGTGGACCGAAGTAGAACCACACGGCGTTCCATCGTCGCGGCGTAACCCGGAGGCTTCGAAAGCCAAGCGGTTTATATAGTCATAAGCGTTCAAAACTCGTGAACCGCTGGCGCTTGTCACACATCTCCCCGTTGTTTAGCGCAAAGAAAACTGTAGGTACATTTGAGGCAAAATATACGTAATTAACCGGCAGCGCCCGCGTTCGTTTAGTTAGGAACGCACGTCGGGTTGGTTTTTACGACAGTAAGCAAGAAAAGTGGAAGTGCAACGCGGCACGCACGTGCGGGAGGAAAACCGAGCACAAAAATAACAGAACTCACGCTGGCTCAGTTACACGTAGGGGGCGCGCGAGCACTGCGATGGCGGGAAATTTGAAATGCATTGGGTGGCAGCAGTGAGCGGATAACGGCGCTACAGCCTATTATGGCGAATCACTGCTCTGCACTTCCGACAGCTTTCACATTGAGTGGAATGGCTTTAATTTTTTGTGTGTGACTACTTTTGGCGCAATTATCGTCAGTACGCGACGGTTCAGAAGCTGCTCCTACGCAATGTATTGGTATAAACGACAGAGGTGGTAAGATTTTTGCTTAACCGTCGCATGTGTGCAAAAAGGAAAAAAAAAATATTGGATGACAGAGCGACAATAAAATAAAACATCCAAACATAAGTTGTTCGTTTCTCTGTACTTTTCGCGTTTAACGTCCGCTCCGTGCTTCGTAAGTTTTAGATGAATTAGTTCGTTAGTCCCATGCTTATTGCTTACATGTTTGTGAAGCATAATCGTTTAAATTCTATCGACATTTCCATTTTTCTTTAAGCGCTATTTCTTCTTTTTCTTTTTTTTAATAGACAGAAATTGCAAGCAGTGATAGCAATTTGCTACAATTATCAGAACATTCGAGTATTATTTTTTGCAAATATTTTAATTTTCTTGGTCTTGATAGTTATTATAAATTTTTTTAGATATAAATTTCCGCTAAACGTTTTAGTTAACAGTTATTTATGTTGTTACCTAAGAGTTATCTATTTATTATGCATATTTTAAAGCCCAGAAAACTAATATGAATGAGGTGGAAGTGCAATCCCAGCCCCCCTAGCAGCGATATTTCTGGCTACGACTCTGAATTCAGGGACCTCTGGCCAACGACTGAGGAAAGTTGAAAGAAGACGATATGAAAAGACCACCTTCTCCTTGGCCCTTTTCCTCCTAATTCCCTATGCGCGCACAATAAAGTTGCTACCACCACCACCCGTACCCGCCTTTTTTTAAATACTATAGCTGCGGTGCCCCGCAAATAAGGTGACAAGCGCCGAGGGAAGATAGCACCTTTCTTATTGGCAGGCACGTTGCGACACAACAGATATGGCCAAGAAGAACGACAATAAAAGTTAAAAATAAACACTGCGAGAGAAAACGACGGCAAAGCTTTCTCATCAACTCAGCTTTTCCCGTTCTAAATCACTGTGAGGATAAATTTCTTATAACGGCCAGCTCAGATGTCTTCTATACGTTGTTGGTATTAAGCCGAGCTTGGTTTTTCATTTTCAGTTTGATCACGAACAGCGTGGTTGAAATATGAGCTGTCGCGTCTCGAGGCCGCAGCAACGCGCACAAAATTGAAAACGCAAGACACTGTCGATTAGAGTTGTCTGCTTTCGGAACACTCTTTTCCTCTTCTCCCTCGCCCTAGAGGACCTAATTATTCCCGCGTTCGTAAATTGCAAGACACAAGTAAAAACGAATGACAGAGTTTTCTTATCTCGGATATGAAGTGTACGGAAAGAAAACGAAACGAAAAAAAAAACTAAGCTTTTGCGAAGTTACGTTGCAAACCCAAGTCAGCCTAAAAGAACGACCCAAGCTGGAGGCAGTCATCAGGAACAGACTGACACCGAGATCCATAATATGGTTTTAGCCCACTTCACGCAATCGGCTTAAAACAGCTCCTCACAAGGCTCATAAAAAAGTCAAGGAACCAAATCTTCCCGCCTCTCGCCTCCATTACCGTTTTGTTTCTTCGGTCTTTTTTATTCCTGTCATTTATTTCGGACGACCCTAATGAACTGTTCGCTTAAAGGAGCCATGAAGAGAAAATACAACTTCTTTTAATTTGAAAGAACTAGGATTCAGTATCTCACTCAGCTCCATTAAAGCCACAAAAGATGATTTTTAACGAAAAAAACCAAGAAATATTTAAAAGTTTTCAAATTTTGCGCCACAGTGACGTGTTATGAACAAGAATGAGTCATAAGGGCCAACAATAAAACATAATTTTCAGTGCGTTAACTGCACGTTAGCATTCAAGTGATGCGGTCAAATGGAACTAGAGGCCCTATTACAGACGTTCAGTCATGTGTCGTCGCGACAGGTCAGTTAGGCGGCCGCCAATCGCACAAACAAGGTTCAGTGACGTCATCGAAAAGTTGCGGGAAATTGAGTAGGGGGTCGCGACTGCTTCAAACGTTTTCTTTAATACCTCCGTTATTTGTTCGAAGATTGCGATGATATTGGTATCATTGTTATTGGGACTAAGCAGTCCTTCTAATAAATCCAACTTGCATTTTGTGGCTCCTTTAATAAAGCATCAGTATTAACGGATTAATCATCCGTTTACTTTTTTGTGTGTTTCTAGTTGTACAAGTAAATTCGTCCTCACAAAGTACGTTCACAGTTTGAGTGAGCTGCCTTTGGAGAACATGTTTATTTGGTATAGTTTCTACCTACTGCGTGGTTCCTTGACTCGAAACTATAGAAACTCTAGTTGCACCGCCAGCGATACCTTCCAAATATACAGATTGGTAGAGCGCCCTACAGGAATGCAGAAAAGGTATTTCGGATGGTTTGGAGGCGTCTTTCGATGACCGATATATTTGATGACCACCTGGAGATATTTTGACCACCTGGGGATATTTACGTGCGCCGAAATCTCGAACACACGGGCGTTCTTGCTTATCGCCTCCATCAGAAAAGCGGCCGCCGCGGCCGGGAATCGAACCCGTGTCCTCGTGCTCAGCAGCACAACCCCTTGGCCATTTACCCACCACGACGGTTAAGGGCGTAATTGGAGCGCTCGGAGAACGTCGATGGAAAAAGAGAGGAAAATCTTTTGATCCATTTGCTAAGTTTTCTGATTGGTGACTGATTGATTGTAGGGTTTAATGCGCCGACGCAACGCAGGCGATGAGGCGCGCCGTACTGGAGGGCTCCAGATTAATCTTGACCACCTGGGCATCTTTAACGTGCGCCGAAATCTCGTACACACGGGCGTTTTCGTTTTTCGCCTCCATCAGAAAAGCGGCCGCCGCGGCCGGGAATCGAACCCGCGTCCTCGCGCTCAGCAGCGCAACGCCATAGCCACTGAGCCACCGCGGCGGGTGGCAGGCATAGAGAAGTAAGTTTGGGCTGCGGTATCTTGTGACCGGGGATAAATCGGTCGCAGTTGGCGCAGTACCGGCGTAATTGGAGATTAATGGGAGAGGCCTCCGCCCTGCAGTGGGCGTAGATAGCCTGGTGATGATGATGATCGTTAGACCCCCTATTCTAAGTACCGGATGTGTTTGTTGACTACCTTCTGAGACCATCTATAGTTTTGAAAAAAAGTTGAAAAAAGTCATTCAGGGTCGGCGCGACTTTCAGCGCGCCGACCATGCCGACCCGTGTATTCTGTATTCGCACGCAAGGGGACTGGGAGCTGCGTGAAGTTTTCAACTCTTCTGCAGCTACGATTACGTGGTAGGGCTTCAATAAAAGGTTCTCTGGTCGGGCGACTGAGTGTTTATGCAGGGATTATGGAACGAACTGGAAAATGCTCGTATAGGTTGTTTATGCCCCTACCAGTTTTGTTTCGCTGCCTATCCGGTAAGAAAGCCCAAAAACTAATGTCGTCTTTAATTCCTTCCTTCTACGTCCTTTTTAATCCCATCTTTGCCATCCTTTCAATGAGTTTTGCCTAGCTTAGCTCCGTCTTTACAATCCTTTTTTCGTGGGGTTTGCAATAATTTTTTGGAACCGGTTGAAAAAAAAAATCACTGCCTACCGGACAGCAGTCGCACTCAGGCTTGTCAAGCTCGAGAATCGGGGCAATTTGCTCAGAACACAGCGAGCCGTTTGTCGGTGAACCCTGAGAAGAATTAAGTGTTTTTGCAGTTTTCCCGCCCTGCTTGTCGATTTTTAACTCTTTCTCTACCAGCTTCCTCCTTGCCGTGCCATTTGAGAATACACTATTCCTCTGCGTGTGTCTCTTCTTGCGTAGCCCCATTAATTTTCTTTTACATCTTTTTTTTCCTCTTACTCCTCCTTTACGTGGGCCCGCAGTCCGCACAAGGGTGACATGTGGTAAGCGTGATTAATCTTTCTCTGATGTTTTTTAAGCGGCCTGTCGAAGAACCGGAGAAAGGGAGAAAAGAAGTCAGAAATGTGCCTTTGATTGTTCACGTTGTGGTTGCTCTCACCGTTCTTAGAAAGGATTGGCAAGCACGACTATCATTTAAGCTTTGCGGAGCAGTTCGACGAAAATATAACGACCTGTCATCTCTATAGCTTAAACTTTGTTTCATGTGCATTGGGAAGAACAACACTATGTGTTAAAATAAATTTCGCATTTGTGTCAGCACATGACGTCACAATGTATCCAACTGCACCTCCTCCAGAAAGTTGAGGCAGGCATCTTTTCACTTCGGGTATGTAAAGCAGTGGGAAAATTTGCCCTCTTGAAGAAAAAAAAATGAACCGCTCCCCATCCGTTTCTTTCTGATGTTTCCAAGCAAATAGGATAAAACGTGGTGAATCGGAACAAAATAAGTCGGAATATTACAGCGTTATTATTGAAAATCACGCAGGCCAAGATGTTTTGCAAAACAAGAATAACAAAGCACGTTTGAAAATGTGGTATGGATTTAGTCAATCCTTGTACTTCATTTGTTCCTACTCTAAAGCTCTGGCCTTGCGCTCAGTGCACGAGACCACATTGTTTGCTGGAGGAACAAAAAACCTCCAAGAAAAAAGTGTCTTAGCGCCGCCTGTATTGAACTCCACCGTGTTCCTAGATTTGTCGTGTTTGCTCCTTCCGTTTTTTAGGAGCCATGCCCCCTAGGGGCTCGGGCTGTCGACGTCTTATGTCGTCGTGCTCTCATGCCGTCGTAGTATTATGTAGTCACGGTACTCAACAATCGGGACGCTCGTTTCCAATGCCTCGCACTACAACGGCTTCATCTCCGTGGGAAAAACCAATCGGTAAACCTACGCGATTTCAACTTCACTACACAAAAACGCCTACTCGTTACAAACATGCAAACGCTAAGGGCAAGACTTCGAATTCTTCATCCCGCTCCGGAGGATAGGGCAAGTACGACGTGTGTTATAGACAAGCCTTTTACGTGTACTAAAAGAACACACGGTAACACTCATTTTCTAATTCGTCACGCTAGAACGCTTCATGCAGAGACACGAGACTGACAGGAGAGCTGTATACCTCAACCCCCGCCGGTTTCATCTCCGTGGGCAAAAACGCCAAGGCGCCCAGGATACACTTACACACTGTATGCATCGCCCTTCTCCAGGTTTCAAGTTAGTGGAGGTGGCTCGGGATTATTTTTTCTTCCGGAGGGCAGGTGCCAACCATGTTTTAACTGTAATATGCTCTTGTTGGATGCGTTCGCAAAATGCTTGTTTTTCCTGCTTTTAGTGGAACCTCTCAGAATCTCTGTTCGCCGCTGCCAGCATGCATGCGCCCGTACGAAAGAACAACTTAAAAACAAATGAAGGTAGCCGCAATTCCGTTTGAGAGCACGCTACGTGAAGAATTCTTGGTCTCGCGCTAGCCTAACGCCAGGAGTCATGGATCAGAGGAGGCGTCGCAGGATAACTGAAGCCCGTCGCAGGCCCCACGTATCCGGCCGCTGTGGCTGCGTTTCTGATGGAGGCGAAAAGCGAAAACGCCTGTGTGTCGGGATTTAGGCGCACGTTAAGGATCCTCACGTGGTCAAACTTACTCCGGAGCCCTGCTCTATGGAGCGCCTCATAGCTTAGCTTAGGCCCATTAAACCCCGCAATCAATCAATCAATCAATCAATCAATCAATCAATCAATCAATCAATCAATCAATCAATCAATCAATCAATCAATCAATCAATCAATCAATCAATCAATCAACCAATCAATCAATCAATCAATCAATCAATCAGACGCTGCACAAGGTCCCTAATGGTCCACCGCCAATGGACTGCCCCATTCGGGGCCACTTCAACCGTACGCTGCTGTTCGCTCATCTCCTGAACTCTGCTCCAAAAATGTCGCCCCCTTATAAGGTAACTGGGCGGCTCTTCCTGAGCGCATGGTGTTGCGCGGTCGCTCCGGTATGTGGGCGCGAGCCTCACGCCTGTTGGGAACATAAGGGCGTCCAGCAGACTATTCGGAGCTCATCCAACTGGGCCTGGTGAACATAGTAGTTGGGAGGAGAATTTTGGAAGGGATGAGGCTCCTAGAGGAACGTTTGTGACCGCTTTGTGTTTAGGATCTGAACTCATTTCACCCCCGCCCTTCCACCCCTCGCCTACATCTCATCCCTCATCTACCCCATTTCCTCCCCCCCTTCTTCTATACATCTTTCCCGTATCCTCTTTCGTAGTCTCTCCCACCAGCCCTTCTGTCCCTCCACCGTACTTATTTCGAAGGCTAGGTAACCCTTTCCCCTCCATACTCTCTTCAATGTCTGCCTCCAACCTTCTGCTCCATCCCCCCCCCCCCCCCCCCCCCAACTCTCATAAAACGTACCTTTAACAGCTTGTTTTCGGTAGGGGCTGCGACAGAAACGAAAGGGAGCCACCGACATCGAAGACTCCATAATATTCTTCACACACTCGCACGCTACGTGTCGCCAGCTCATTGATACCCATCCACTCATTCATACCCATAATACTCATACACATTCATACTCGAAGGACGCGTTTAATGACGACGCAACCTCGCCGAGAGGCCGTTGCGAAAAGCGATGGTCAAGAAGGCGCGAGCATGAAAGATGAAGAAGATGGTGTGGTGCTCGCGTGCGCCACACTGATGATGAGTTGCTAGGTGGGATTGGCCACTCGACTAGCAGTTACGAGAGAACGATGACTCCTGTGCTCACAATATTTCCCCCCCGGCGGAAGCGCCCCTCCGGGCGCTAAAGAGACGGTGGGCGCCGATGAAATGCTTGATGCGCGAGACATGGACAATTTCAGTTCCGCGGCGCCGACGGTCGGACGTGGGGCGAGTAGGAGCCACCTCGATAGTTTACTGGAGAAGTCTGCTCCAGAACGGTGTAAGGACCGATGAAACGTGGAAGGAACTTTTCACATAATCCCACTGCACGCATGGAGTCGCAAGTAACACTTCATCCCCTGGTTGAAAGGAAACAGTCCGATGCGTGGCATCATGACGAGACTTGCGGTCTTCTTGACAGGCCTGGGTGTTCAACTGTGCGAGACGGCGGCAGTGTTCAAGGCGAGAGACAAACTCTCCTGGGACATCCGCTTGCGGAGAGGCAGGTGCAGCATCGAGGACGGAAGATGGGAGGCGGCCGTAAACGAGAAAGAAGGGCGAAAAGCCAGTAGTTCGCTGTGTTTTGCGGTGTTGTACGCATAAGTGACGAAGGGTAAAACGGTGTCCAAATTCGTGTGGTCAGGGCTTATATAAAACGAAAGCATATCGGAGAGGGTGCGGTGAAATCGCTCAGTAGCCCATTTGTTTGGGGATGTTAGCTCGATGTGGTTTTGTGGACGGTACCAGCAGCGCGAAGAACTTCATTCAGCAGTGTTGAGAGGAAGGTTTTTCCGCGGTCACTGAGAAGAATGCGGGGAGGGCCGTGTCGCAAGAATATGTCTTTTAGAAAGAAATGAGCCACCTCTGAAGCGCAGCCGGTACGAAGCGGGGCAGTTTCGGCGTATCTGGTTAAATGGTCTACCGCAGTGACGATCCAACGGTTACCTGCTGTCGTCAATGGCAAGGGCCCGTACAAGTCAATTCCCACCACGTGGAAAGGAGCGGACGGACAAGGCATGGGTTGTAACTGTCCCTCAGGTACCGTGGTTTTATGTTTTCGGAGCTGGCAAGCAGCACAAGATGCAACATACTTGGCGACACTGGTGGCTAGGCCAGGCCAGAAGAACCGGCTCTTGACGCGGTCGTACGTTTTGCGAAACGCCAGATGGCCAGCGGTGGCGGCATCGTGGAAACTTCTAGAATCTCTTTCGAAGCGATCGGGAAATCACAGGAACCCATCTGTCGCCGGTAGGATGGTAATTTTAGTGGTACAGAGCGCCATTCAAAAGCCGAATTTTCCAGCTGGCGACGCGAGCGACTGTTAGAAGGCTGCGCCAAGCCGCCGAGTGATTGATGAGGTCTCGGCAGTACGTGTCGGCCCGCTGCAGAGAGATCAGGTTATCAGGCAAGTTGTAGGCATCGTAATGTGCAGGTGCAATCGGCGAAATTAGGGAGTTAACACCAGGATGCTCATCATCTGACTGAGGCGACAACGGGCAGCGGGAAGAGCGTCCGCATCCATGTGTTTCTTCCCTGACTTATAGGTCACTGTAAAATCATATTCTTGTAAGCGGAGAATCCAGCGACCGAGGCGGCCCGACAAATTTTTCAGTGACGACAACCAGCAAAGCGCATGATGGTCAGTCAAACCGAGAAATGACGTCCGTACAAGTACGGTCTAAATTTTGGACGGACCAAAACAACGGCAAGGCATTCCTTTTCCGTTATAGTGTAATTTTGCTCCGCAGGTGTTAAAGTCCGGCTTGCATAGGCAACAACTTGCTCTACTGATGATGAGTTGCGTTGTAGGAGGACCGCGCCGATACCGTGTCCACTGGCGTCCGTGTGGAGTACAGTGGGAGCACCATCATCAAAGTGGCAGAGAACCGGTCCAGAAGTCAAGGCATCCTTGAGTGTCTGGAATGCCGCTTCGCAGTCACCAGACCAGGTAAAAGGGGTCGCAGATGCTAGTAGTTTGTTGAGTGGCGACGCTATTTGGGCAAAATTACGGATGAATCGACGAAAGTAGGATGCCAGGCCCAGAAAACTTCGAAGGTCTTTTTGATGAAGAGGTCGCGGAAAACTAACTACGGCGTTGATCTTGTCGGGATCGGGGCGAATTCCATCACTGCTG